>NIVC01001517.1:152500-196464 GCA_002269645.1 Macrostomum lignano | reverse complement strand
TGTTGGTGCCCATGGCCTTCTAAGTCGCAGACGCCCTGCTTTGACAGTCCAAAATGCTCGGTAGACTCACCTCGTTGAAGAAAAACTTTGGCCTATCGCTGGTGCCCGGCAGGGGAAGCGGTCGCCCCTTCGTCCCGTTCCGAGCATTCAACTTCAAGTTGCCGCTGCCTCCACCTCCACCACTGCTGCCGCTGCCGCTGCCGCTCCTGCCACCTCCACCACTACCGCTGCCGCTGCCGCTCCTGCCACCTCCACCACTACTGCCGTTGCTGCCGTTGCTGCCGTCGCCACCACTACCGCCTCCGCTGCCGCTGCTGCCACCTCCACCACTACCGCCGCCGCTACCGCTGCCGCCGTCGCTACCACTACCGCCGCCGCTACCGCTGCCGCCGTCGCCACCACTACCGCCGCCGCTACCGCTGCCGCCGTCGCCACCACTACCACCGCCGCTGCCGCTGCCGCCGTCGCCACCACTACCGCCGCCGCTGCCGCTGCCGCCGTCGCCGCCGCTGCCACCGTCAGTTGGGGAAGCGACCGTTGCGGGGCGGTTCTCAGCTCCTCGAAGAGTTCGGTTCATCACCGACTCAACAGGAGCTTCGGGCTCAGCGGGGTGCCGCAGTCCGCCGAGACGGGCCAACTGCAGACCCGCAAATGTAAGCAGCAGGCTGAGCAGCCCCACAGCCATGCCACCGAGCAGCAGCCGCCCAGAGTCCGTGTACACCCCCGCCATCGCTGCCGCAGCCGCTGCAGTGCGAGAGTGCGGGCGACGCCGCCACCGCTGACGCTGACGATCTTGCAGATGCTGCAGCTGCCGCAGTTTCGGGTGCATATTAGCTGCTCTGTTGGCTATTGTATTTGTCTTTGACTCTGAATGCGTTCTCTTCAGCTTATGACATTCAAGGGGTGCAAATGGCTGAGGAGAGGAGCGAAAGAATTGATGATCAGAGGGGTCTTTCTCGAAAGCAACTTACGATCGACCATAGACGTAAGTTGGGTAAGCTACACTTACGGGTTGCTCGAAGGGCTCGCAAGTTAGCTATGCGTAAGATTGATCGCAACTTTACGAGTTCGTAACTTTGCGCAAAAGACTGTTTCTCGAAACGTTCGTATGTCTAATGGTCTTTCGTAAGGTTGATCTTAACCCTACGACTGCTCGGTAGCAGTCGTAAGACGCACTTAAGCACTAATCGCATAGTACGTGAAGCTTTAGTCAAGCCAAGTCAAGTTAAACTTTATCGAAGGTGGGTCTTTCTCGAAAGCAACTTACGATAGACTAAGTAAAGATATTTGCAGATTTATGACCATAGACATGCAACTTTTCGTTTCAGATACGACTTACGAACAGCGTAAGCCACGCAAAGTCTAAGTGAGTTTTGAGAAAGCGTCTTACGAGCAAACTTACGCTACACGTAAATTTCTGTCTTACCATCTAACTTACCATAGAACTTACGTGAGTTTCGAGAAACACCCCCAGGGCTCTGCAGAGAAGAAAAATAATTTGTGTGTGCGTAGGAAGACAGTCACGAAAGTAGGCGACTGCATCGCTGCAAACAAAAGTGGTAGCGCTCGGCAGCCAGCCAGCTGAGGATGTCTATGGCCAAAGACCAGTGTTGCTGTCTACAGTCACAGAATAAAGCGTTCATTAACGGTCTGTTTTTTCTATATTTAGAACAGATTCTATATGCCTCCTAGATGGGCCGCAGCGCGAGAACCCGGGGCTCAGACCATAGACTATTCTGCTCTCAAGCATTAGTAGCAGCAGCTAGTGTCTGTTTCCCTAACCCCCGGGGTTGACAAAGGAGGATAGCAAAGCTGTGCAGAGCTGTTGTGGCTTGCATAGTTTCTTTTTGTCATTGTCTAGCAATTTGACTATCATTATTTGTAGTTTTTATGCGTTACAATTCATTGTTTGTTTGCCATTCGGCATTGAACCTAGACGAATGTTCAATTTACGGTATTCGAAAGAAGTAACAAGAACGAACATAGACGAAACCTATGTGATGAATGCCTCAAATGAACACCAACAAAAGTTAACTCAGTCAATGCAGTCATTAAAGCTATTCAAAAAGAAATCAATGATGTTCGAATTGCCGTTCACTTGGATTCACATTTTTTTTCTGGTGGGCCTTGGACCCGATGAAACTCCTCATCTCCACTAATGGATGTCGCAGCCTCAGTACGATCCATACAATCCAAAGACTTCTTCATGGCGGTATGCACGTTCACAGAGGACTTGTACAAACTTCGATCACGCCTCTTATGCAGAAATCGCCGAACGGTCGCCTCCGACTTGTGACCCGTCACAAGCATGATGTCGTGGACAGCATGCCCTTCGCTTTCCAAGTCGCAAATGCGAGTGACTCTAGAAATGCAATGGTATCTTGTTCAGAAAGGTGAACAAACAATTATGCTTTTACTTTTACTTCGTAACACAAATATACTCACCTAATGCAGTGGTTGGTATAAGGCTTGCTTAGCTTAGCCTTCTCGGATAGGTTCTTCATGAACTCTTGTAAATAACGCAGACCACGGTGTGCCTTATCAGAGAAGATATTGTTCTCTGCCAGGTCGAGCAAGTCGTTAGCCTGCTTGGGCGACTCAGACAGATCAGTGCTTTCCAACTAATAGTACAGTAGAAATCGTGCCTTCGTCACCAGCAAAACGGTCACGTTGTCCTTTGACAGCGGGGAGCCGTTGATAGCGATAGACTCGGAGTCGGAACAGGCGATCCGGCAGACTGGCTTCACACCCAGAATGTACGCGCGGAAGATGTTAAAGGCCAACCACCTTTGGTAAGTTGACAACACACTGCCGGCCAGACTCAAACTGTTCGACCCACCTGTAAACCGTTCGTCGACTGATGGCATCGGGACCGTGAGTGAGGGTCAGGTTTTCGTGAATTTTAGGGCATTTCTGACCAAGACTGCAAAGTGTAAAAATTGCGTGTCTCCGCCCTTCTGTAGAGTGAATGTTAGGGTCCATGACTGGAACAAATCTTGCAGCTGCTGTCCTGCAACTCTCAGCTCTCATCAGCTCTACTTGTGGCTTTCTTCTGAATGAGCGTAGAGCACAATACGGTATGTATTTATTTCTATGGCCAAGGGTATGTGAACAAATGCATGCTGCTTACAGCAGGAAGCACTTATAAAGATTGGACTTTCGTTGTATGAAAGCTAAAAAAGCCGCTAACTTTTAAGGCATATGATTTTTTAAACACACATTAATATCGTGGAGGCAAGCAAAAATGACACTACTTTTGGGACACCATCGCGCCCCTCTCACTGCAGGTTTGGCGCCCCTCTAACTGTAGGTTTGGCGCCCCTCTCACTGTAGGTTTGGTGCCCCTCTCACTGTAGGTTTGGCGCCCCTCTCACTGTAGGTTTGGCGCCCCTCTCACTGTAGGTTTGGCGCCCCTCTAACTGTAGGTTTGGCGCCCCTCTCACTGTAGGTTTGGCGCCCCTCTCACTGTAGGTTTGGCGCCCCTCTCACTGTAGGTTTGGCGCCCCTCTCACTGTAGGTTTGGCGCCCCTCTCACTGTAGGTTTGGCGCCCCTCTAACTGTAGGTTTGGCGCCCCTCTCACTGTAGGTTTGGCGCCCCTCTCACTGTAGGTTTGGCGCCCTTCTCACTGTAGGTTTGGCGCCCCTCTCACTGTAGGTTTGGCGCCCCTCTCACTGTAGGTTTGGCGCCCCTCTCACTGTAGGTTTGGCGCCCCTCTCACTGTAGGTTTGGCGCCCCTCTCACTGTAGGTTTGGCGCCCCTCTCACTGTAGGTTTGGCGCCCCTCTAACTGTAGGTTTGGCGCCCCTCTAACTGTAGGTTTGGCGCCCCTCTCACTGTAGGTTTGGCGCCCCTCTCACTGTAGGTTTGGCGCCCCTCTCACTGTAGGTTTGGCGCCCCTCTCACTGTAGGTTTGGCGCCCCTCTCACTGTAGGTTTGGCGCCCCTCTCACTGTAGGTTTGGCGCCCTCTCACTGTAGGTTTGGCGCCCCTCTCACTGTAGGTTTGGCGCCTCTCTCACTGTAGGTTTGGCGCCCTCTCACTGTAGGTTTGGTGCCCCTCTCACTGTAGGTTTGGTGCCCCTCTCACTGTAGGTTTGGTGCCCCTCTCACTGTAGGTTTGGTGCCCCTCTCACTGTAGGTTTGGTGCCCCTCTCACTGTAGGTTTGGTGCCCGTAGATACACAACTGACCGTCGCTGATGCTGGTGTGAAATCCAGAAATCCTCTGGATCGAGCAACTCCTAAATCTCCACGGATTGAGTCTTCAACAAAAATCGTCCATCTCACTCTGAAGACGCATCTTGTTCAAGTCGAGTCGAACACGTGCTTTGCGCCGGTGGTCGAGGCGTTGACAGACACTTTGGTTTGGTGCATCACTGGAAGAATTGTATAGGCACAGCATCGGGCTCTGATGTCGCTTTTTAAGCGTGCTGCTGTCCCTCTTGCGCCGGATGCCCAAGGCCAGTCCTGAGACGTTTCAATGTACTTCGTTGGCTCCAAGTTTTGATTAGAAATCGATTTCTTCAACTTTTCTAGCAAATTGGGTCGTTTAGTGAAAAGAACGGAATTTAACAGTTTCAGAAGTTGCAGAACTTGTGTATCCACTTTTCTGCCGACTGCAGAGCATTTGTTGACGATGCTTGCAAATCCCCCCGAAATTTACCCCCCCCCCCCTCAAAATTCCGGAGAAAAACCGAAAAATATTTCTGGCTGTGCCACTGTTTCACAATGCCTAAAATCACTGTTTCTCTCCTTCATATTCAGTTTTAGGTGTTGTAAAATTTGGCGATATGAAATTTAGGCAATGTGAAGTCATGTGCTTTAGGCGTTGTAAAATTTAGGTCTTATAATGAAGCGCCCCCTCCTATTTTTCCTATTTCGAGAGATCGTGGCCTCCAATTGTCAAGAAGCCCCAAAATGCGTTGTCATGTCCCCCTAAGGCCTACTATGGAGTCCATGGCCAGAAGCAGACCAAAACTCCAAAATTTTCTGCTCTCATAAACAGGATTAACTGAATTCCTGCTAAACTATGGACAATTCGCAATTGAGGAAGGAGTTAGTCGATCTCTATCTACTGTATGAAAAGGTAAGCAGTCACTAGACTTTTGTTTAGCAAAATCTTTCAACTGATCGAGCAATAATGGCCTGCATCTCTACTTATTGCAGCAATCCAAAACGTGGTTTTCAACCGCCGCCTCCGTGCTACCGAAACCCAAATTCTGCTCAATGCTCAATATGCTCAATGCTCAATCCAGGAGGGTAAATATTCAAAAAGAAGTTAAAGAAATCGACTGCGGACAGCTTGCGGCTACTCTTCCTGGACAGGGAGTCCGGTCTGAAGCACTCCCGTCTGAGTTCGGGGATTTAACAAAAGACAATTATTGAACCAATCTGACTTGATCAAGGACCACTAGGAACACTTCGTTATTAGTATAGTCTAGTAGTCCTTGGTCTTGATATGCGATGGATAAAAAAGGAACACTTTTTTAACCTCGAATCATGCATGATTGTTCGAGCGAATATACGTTAATTTTTACAGTATTCCATGTATGCTTTGTAACACTGCCGTAGTATGCATAAAACTAAAGCATTTATTGTATTTGATCAGTAAGAATAAGCTAAGGTACATGTAATAGGCTCACGAATCGCAAACTGGCTGGAAATCAAGGGTAATATTGTCAAAAGTATTTTTCAATACGTTTGATTAATGAGAAGGCAAATAAGTAAGTATAGCTACTGACAAATAGGAAGGCTGGCTATAGGAGTTAGAAATCTGAAGTTTTGACCCTAAGTTATTAAGATAGGTAGCAATTTATGAAAAGCCCAGGCGCAGTGAAGGGCGAGGCAGAAGAGCAAAATGGAACCCCTAGATAGCTATTAGAAGGGCAAACAGAAGCATCTTTAAGATAATTAACCAGCTGTCAATCAATTTGAATAGCCGAATCTAATAAAGCCCCTTTCCATTCCAGTCAGCCACGACACCCCGCCGCAGGAACCATGCCGATTAAACCGGCTGAGAGAAGTGGCCCAGCTTAAAGAACAACGCGGCACGCGGCATCTTCTGGCGCACCCTGAGGGAGAAAACGTGAGGCCCACCTACAGACTCCTATCCAACTGAAGTGGCCCAAGAGGGCGAGATCAACCCCTAGCTGCCTGACAACCGAGAGAAACAGAGGACTGTTCAATCATCAATGGACAGAGTTTAGAGACGGGAAACTAAGCACTTTTTCTTTAATCTTTCTATCCCAAATTTTATCCAACTCAACACATAGATTTGCGAACTAACTAAGAACCTAACTAAGAACTAACTAAATTCATGTACAACTAGGGGACTGTGTCCCAGATTGTTATTGCTCAAAACCCCCGCCGTTGCTAACAACGCGAAGACACCCCACCGGCGGCGGGGGAGGTCAAAAATGCTAATTGGTATAAATAGACGCTCATTTCAAACTGGAGCGGCACTTCGTTTCCTCCTGCGCAGTTTTCGATCTCGAATTGCTCCATTTGAACCAATAGAATTCTTGGCCCCGTCCAAATATCCCCCATCAAAAGAATCCTTTATCTAAAGAATCCCCGATTCAAAAAATCCTCCATCGAAACAATGCCCCATCGAAGGAATTCCTCAATGAATCAAAGATATACATTAAAAGCATCCTTCATCCAAAGAATCATCAATCCATAGAATTGCCCCCAAGACTTAACATCTCAGCCATTCCCCCAAGCCTCGACACCTCAGAACTTTCCCCCAAGCATTGACATCTCAGCAATTCCGGCGCAAGCCTTGACATCTTACCAATTTCTCCCCGTCCAAAGCCTTGACTTCTCAGTAATTCCCCTCCCCAAGCCTTGACATATCAGTAATTCCCCCAGTAAGCTTTCATATCTCAGTAATTCTTCCAGTAAGTCTTGACATCTTAGCAATTTCTCCCCGTCCAAAGCCTTGGCATCTCAGCGATTTCCCTCGCAAGACTTGACACCTCAGCAATTCCTTCTTAAGCCTTCACATCTCAGCAATCCCCCAAGCCTTGACATCTGAGTAATTCTCCTTCCCAAAAGTTGACATCTCAGGAACTCCCTCTTGAGCCTTGATTCCCCCCAAGCTTTGACATTTGAGCAAGTCCCTCTTAAGCCTTGGAATCTCAGCAATTCCCCGACGGCGACAAGATTAGACATCTCAGCAGTTTACCCCTAAGACTTGACATCTCAGCAGTTTACCCCTAAGACTTGACATCTCAGCAGTTTACCCCTAAGACTTGACATCTCAGCAGTTTACCCCTAAGACTTGACATCTCAGCAGTTTACCCCTAAGACTTGACATCTCAGCAGTCCTCCAAGTAAGCCTTTGTATCTCAGTGATTCTCCCAGTAAGTTTTGACATCTTACCAATTTCTCCCCGTGCAAAGCCTTGCTATCTCAGCAGTTCCCTCTTAAGCTTTGAAATCTCAGCAATTCCCCTCCCCTAAGACTTGATATTTTAGAAATTCCCCCACGCCAGCAGTTCCCCCCTTAAGCCTTTATATCTCAGAAATTCCCCCCCAAGCCTTAACATCTCAGCAATTCCCCCTATAAGCCTTTACATCTCAGTGATTCCCTCAGTAAGTCTTCGCATCTTAGCAATTTCTCCCCGTCCAAAGCCTTGGCATCTCAGAAATTCCCCCCACGCCTTGAAATCTCAGCAATTTCCTCTTAAGCCTTGACATCTCAGTAATTCCCCCAGTAAGCCTGCATATCTGAATAGTTCCTCAGTATGTTTTGACATCTTAGCAATCTCCCCGATCAAGCATCCCTCCCCTAAGAGCAAGCGTCCTTCCGATAGCAAGCATCCCCTGATAGAAAGTACCCCAAGCGAGATAGTAAAACAATTTCCTCAGCTAGTACAATAATTAATGCCTTATCTAGTGCAATAATCCTTTTCAAAATTAAAAGTTTAATAAAAAAAATTGAATATACTACATGAACGCTCGTAGCTTCTTCTCTTTTACCTAATTTACCTGACGTTTTTTAAGTTTCCTTTAACTGTCTTGAAATTAAAATTTTTAATAAAAAACTTTTACACTCTAAAAATTCAAACCCACGTCCCTGCATTAGCAGTTCAGTCTGTTCACCTCTAGGCTAGCTCTCATCGCTTTGATGACATGAATTTTGGCACTTATAATATAATTCAACACTGAAAACTCCAAGCATAGGATAGAAATCACTCGAAGCAATCAATTTCTCAGGCAGCAGTCAATATCAGTTTCAATTATTAAAGTCAACAATTAAAGTCAACAAAATGGTTACGCAATCTAAATCTAAATCAAATGGCGCTGGCTTGAATCGTGGAGTAGGGGTTTGCGATATGGGAGAGTGTACAATGACTATATAAAGTGAAAAGCATAGAAATCTTCTTTTCAATGCTGTGCTTTAAATTTTTCGAATTTCAGCAAACAAATTATACTCTCGAACTCAGCGTTTCTAGCTCTTTCCAGCAATACAAGGCTCTCTTCTGAAAGTGAACAACTCGAAGCACAAACAACGATTAAACATTCCTGCTTTAAAGCATTCAAATTCATAAGGTGTACATTCAACGCCAGCTACAGTGAGAGGCCTGCAAGTTGATGCATTGAAATTAACAACCAAGGAAATGCCCAGGACAAATTGAATAGCGACACCCGCCCCTCACTTTCAATAACTAAAAGGTGTTGCGCAACCTTTCAACCCTTGTAGCTCTCCACGCGAGTGTAGAGAACTGAGTTATGATGCAATAGAATTCCATCGGCAGTCAGAATGCTTCTCAATTGGAAAGAACTGTTTGAACTTTAAAAAACGGAGCAAAATCGAGTTTTTCGAATATTTAATCCCGAAAAAATGAAGCAATTTCTTAGCAAAATTTCGTGTACCAGCGCGCCATCAATACGCATCGAATGCAGAAAACCCCACGAAATTCCGACCATGTAGAGCCAAGTTAAACGAAGATTCCTATAGGTTTTGATTTTTAGTATATTGGACTAGCCATTTAGCCCCCCTCCGCGTGGCTTCTTAGCAGTTGAGCGCTTGTCTATAAGCAGTTTTGCACAGTCGCTGAGCAAATCTCACTAATCTCCGAGCAGTTCTGCAGTAGCAAATCTCTAAGCAGTTGTACACCAATTTTACTGAGACTAAAAAGTTCTAAAAAGTTACATTTCTTAATGTTTGAAACTTTGCAATGTCAATTCATTTATAGTTCTTTTAATGATTATTCGTTGTTTTCAAATTCTCACCAGATTAGCAATATTCTCCCACATTAGCCCCACTTCCCCCAGATTAGCACTACTCCCCCCATATTAGCCGCACACCCCCAGATTAGCCCCACTTCCCCCAGATTAGCACTACGCCCAGATTAGCACTGCGCCCAGATTAGCACTCAGCCCAGATTAGCACTCAGCCTAGATTAGCACTCAGCCCAGATTAGCACTCAGCCCAGATTAGCACTCAGCCCAGATTAGCACTCAGCCCAGATTAGCACTCAGCCTAGATTAGTACTCAGTCCAGATTAGCACTCAGCCCAGATTAGCACTCAGCCCAGATTAGCACTCAGTCCAGATTAGCACCGCTCCACAGATTACCGCCGCTTCCCAGATAGTTTCACCTTCCCAGATTAGCACCACTCCACAAAAATTCGCACCGCTACTTCCTCCAGATTAGCCCCCCCACTCCTTTATATTAGCCCCACTCCCTTAGATTAGCACCGCTCCCCAGATTAGCACCACTCCCAAACTGCTAAAAGGCGACTACTATTATCGCCTCAGAAGTTTAAAGTTAAACCCTCCCCAGAAATTGGCAGTTATCCCCACAACAACCTGAAATTATCCCTTCTAAGTCCGCAAAACAGACATGCAGTCACGCAACTCATTTGCACTCTACAACTTTTATTATTATTATTCATTTATCCCTCAAGGACCCAGAATTGTCCCTTCTGCAAGCTACAATTATTCACAGTTAGATATCCTCCTCAGAAGTCTGCCATTATTATCCTAGCAGTCTGCAGCTATCCCTCGGCAGTTTGCAGCTTATACGCTCATAAGTCTCGAGAAACTAACTAACGTCAGCAGTTTGCAGTTTGTCCCCTTTGCAGTCTGCAATGATCCCTTCAACAATCTGCAGTTCCCCTCAGTAGTCTGCAGTCAATTCATTTGCAGTCAGCAAGTGTTTCCTTAATAATTCTCATTTATCCCTTCAGCAGTCTGCAGTTCTCTCAGCTGGCCCCATAGTATTCTCAGCAAACTGCAATGATCTTTTCAATGATTTAAAAATTTGCTCAGCATTTACGACGGCGCACTAATCAATTTTGATACATATTGGCAGTCTTGCGCAACTCAGCATTTAGCAATACCTCAGCAGTTTAGCAGCATCGTCTACTGCAATGATGCTTTCAACAATGTTGAAATAAGCTCAGCATTTTATGGCTCACTAATCGATTTTCGATACATATCGGCAATCTTTTGCACCACTCAGCATTTAGCAATACCTCAGCAGTTTAGCAGCATCGTCTGCAGTTTAGTAATTTAATCCCCTGCAGTTTAGTCCTATATACTAAAAATCTACTTCTATAGACCTAGATAATAACAATTAATGGGATCTTAGGATTTTACAAATCAAATCAAATTTGCTTAGTGGCTTGTGCGAGTAGCAAAAATAAATTATTGTAATTAATAAAAAAATTTTAAAATTAATCAAAAATGTTCAAAATAGTCGAGGCAGAAGCTACTAATGAATGAATTTATTTAATTTTAATTAGCCGCTGGGGAGGCGGACTCGAACCTTGGACCTTATGCCTAGCCTAAACCTAGTCCTAGTATCTAAACTGCGGCTATTCCGCCTACTGATCGGAGGGCGCAAAAATCAGCCATATATGCTTCGGCACAGCAGTCAAATACGTAGCAGTGATAGGCTGCTCAGTGTGCACAGGTTGTGCAGGCAGAGCCAATGCACAGTTGAGTGAAATCTATTAATAGCAATTGTCTATGCAGTCAGCCAGGGTCAGAATGTACACACGCAGCCACTGAGCATATTTTCCTCTCCCTTATTGCAGCCAGTATTGAGGCGTACACAGTGAACAGAGAAAAGTTGTGGCGCAATCTTAATTGGAATTGAAATTCAGTCAGTGAGATTTTGACCCTTTCTAGCCTCCCATTAAAAGCATTAAAAAAACTCGTTTTTCGAATATTTAACCAACTTCTCATTCGAATTTTTCAATGCAATTACACCCACACAATCTCACAAGAATTTTGAGTCGAATAAAGCAAGTTTGAAAAAAATCGGTTCAGGCATTCAGGCTGTAGACTGGAATACCGGTCAAACCTTAGAGATTTAGTATATTGTGATGAAGACAGATCTTAGAGATTTAGTATATTGTGACTAGCCATTTAGCCCCCCTCCGCGTGGCTTCTTAGCAGTTGAGCGCTTGTCTATAAGCAGTTTTGCACAGTCGCTGAGCAAATCTCACTAATCTCCGAGCAGTTCTGCAGTAGCAAATCTCTAAGCAGTTGTACACCAATTTTACTGAGACTAAAAAGTTCTAAAAAGTTACATTTCTTAATGTTTGAAACTTTGCAATGTCAATTCATTTATAGTTCTTTTATGATTATTCGTTATATTCAAATCCTCACCAGATTAGCGCTATTCTCCCATATTAGCCCTACACCCCCAGATTAGCCCCACTTCCCCCAGATTAGCACTACACCCAGATTAGCACTGCGCCCAGATTAGCACTCAGCCCAGATTAGCACTCAGCCCAGATTAGCACTCAGCCTAGATTAGCACTCAGCCCAGATTAGCACTCAGCCCAGATTAGCACTCAGCCCAGATTAGCACTCAGCCTAGATTAGCACCGCTCCACAGATTACCGCCGCTTCCCAGATAGTTTCACCTTCCCAGATTAGCACTACTTCTCCAGATTTGCACTACTCCGCAAAAATTTGCACCGCTACTTCCTCCAGATTAGCCCCAATCCCCCAGATTAGCCCCCACTCCTTTATATTAGCCCCACTCCCTTAGATAGCACCGCTCCCCAGATTAGCACCACTCCCAAACTGCTAAAAGGTGACTACTATTATCGCCTCAGAAGTTTAAAGTTAAACCCTCCCCAGAAATTGGCAGTTATCCCCACAACAACCTGAAATTATCCCTTCTAATTCCGCAAAACAGACTGCAGTCATACAGCTCATTTGCACTCTACAACTTTTATTATTATTATTCATTTATCCCTCAGGGACCCAGAATTGTCCCTTCTGCAAGCTACAATTATTCACAGTTAGATATCCTCCTCAGAAGTCTGCCATTATTATCCTAGCAGTCTGCAGCTATCCCCTCGGCAGTTTGCAGTTTGTCCCCTTTGCAGTCTGCAATGATCCTTTCAACAATCTGCAGTTCCCCTCAGTAGTCTGCAGTCAATTCATTTGCAGTCAGCAAGTGTTTCCTTAATAATTCTCATTTATCCCCTCAGCAGTCTGCAGTTCTCTCAGCTGGCCCCTCAGTATTTTCAGCAAACTGCAATGATATTTTCAATTATTTAAAAATTTGCTCAGCATTTACGACGGCGCACTAATCAATTTTGATACATATTGGCAGTCTTGCGCAACTCAGCATTTAGCAATACCTCAGCAGTTTAGCAGCATCGTCTACTGCAATGATTCTTTCAACACTGTAGAAATTAGCTCAGCATTTTATGGCTCACTAATTTATTTTCGATACATATCGGCAATCTCTTGCACCACTCAGCATTTAGCAATACCTCAGCAGTTTAGCAGCATCATCTGCAGTTTAGTAATTTAATCCCCTGCAGTTTAGTCCTATATACTAAAAATCTACTTCTATAGACCTAGATAATAACAATTAACGGGATCTTAGGATTTTACAAATCAAATCAAATTTGCTTAGTGGCTTGTGCGAGTAGCAAAAATAAATTATTGTAATTAATAAAAAAAATTTAATTACAATTAATCAAAAAATGTTCAAAATAGTCGAGGCAGAAGCTACTAATGAATGAATTTATTTAATTTTAATTATCCGCTGGGGAGGCGGACTCGAACCTTGGACCTTATGCCTAGCCTAAACCTAGTCCTAGTGCCTACACTGCGGCTATTCCGCCTACTGATCGGAGGGCGCAAAAATCAGCCATATATTCTTCGGCACTGCAGTCAAATACATAGCAGTGATAGGCTGCTCAGTGTGCACAGGTTGTGCAGGCAGAGCCAATGCAGAGTTGAGTGAAATCTATTAATAGCAATTGTCTATGCAGTCCGCCAGTCAGCCAGGGTCAGAATGTACACACGCAGCCACTGAGCATTATTTTCCTCTCCCTTATTGCAGCCAGTATTGAGGCGTACACAGTGAACAGAGAAAAGTTGTGGCGCAATCTGAATTGGAATTGAAATTCAGTTAGTGAGATTTTGACCTTTTCTAGCCTCCCATTGAAAGCATAGGGAAAACTCGTTTTTCGAATATTTAACCATCTTCCCATTCGAATTTTTTAAATGCAATTACACCCACACAATCTCACAAGAATTTGCAATTGAATGAAGCAAGTTTGAAAAAAATCGGTTCAGGCATTCAGACTGTAGACTGGAATACCGGTCAGACAGACAGACAGACAGACCTTAGAGATTTAGTATATTGTGACTAGCCAATCCAACACCCGTTGGGGCTTACCGTCAAAACTCCAATCACAGTTTTCCCACGCAATAAAATTTCACCCAACTGAATCCCTCATCCAAGAAATCCCCTATCTATAAAATCTCTGATGCAAAGAATCTCACATGCAAAGAATTCCCTATCCAAAGAATCCCCCATCTAAAGAACCCTTATCGATAGAATCTACTCTATTCCCCACCCCACACAATCCACACGATTCCCCACTCAAGGAATCCTCCTATATGAAGAATTCCCCATCCAATGAATCGCCCATCAATAGAATCTCACATGCAAAGAATCCTATATCCAAAGAATCCCCCTTTCAAAGAACCCCCCATCGATATAATCCCGATCCGAAGAATCCCATCCAAAGAATCTCAAATCCATCCCTATCCAAAGAATCCCCCCATCCTTCCATATCCAAAGAATCTCAAATCCATCCATATCCAAAGAATCCCCCATCCATCCCTGTCCAAAAAATCCTCCTATCCGTCCCTATCCAGAAAAACCCGGCGTCCATTCCTATCTAAAGAATCCCCCAATCCATCCATATCGAAAGAATCCCCATCTAAATAATCGACATCCAAATAATCCCCATCCATAAAATCCCCATCTAAATAATCCAAAGATTCTCACATCCAAATTATCCCTTATCTAAAAAATCATTGACAAGAGAATCCCCTCATCTAAAGAACCCCCGTCAAAACAATCCCAATCCAAAGAATCCAAAGAATCCCCCTCCAGAAAACCCCCCTCTAAAGAATCCACATCCAAATAATCCCCATTAACAGAAACCCCATCCAAGGAATCCAAAGAAATCCCCATCCAAAGAATCCAAAGAATCTCCCATCCAAATAGAATCCTTGGCCAAAGAATCCCCTCATCTAAAGAACCCCCATCCAAATAACCCCCATCTAAAGAATCCCCTCATGCAAAGAATCCCCGTCCAAACAATCCAAATCCAATCCAATCCATATCGAAAAGATCCCTTTATCGGAAGAACCCTCTATCGAAAGAATCCCCCATCGAAGGAAGTTCCCAATGAATCAACTATCCAAAGATATCCATTAGAAGCACCCCTCATCCAAAAAATCCCCAATCCATAGAATTTCCCCCAAGACTTAATATCTCAGCAATTCCCCCAAACCTTGACACCTCAGAAATCCCCCCAAGACTTGACATTTCAGCAATTTCCTCTTAAGCTCTGACATCTCAGCGATTCCGGCGCAAGCCTTGATATTTCAGTACGCCCGTAATTCCCGCAGTTAGCCTTGACATCCTAGCCTTGATTTCTACCAAGCCTTGAAATCTCAGTAATTCCCCTCCCCAAGACTTAACATTTCAAAAATTACCCTTAAGCCTTGACATCTCAGTAATTCCCCCCCCCCTAAGACTTGACATCTTAGCAATTTCTCCCCGTCTAAAGTCTCGACATCTCAGTGATTCCTCCCACGCCTTGACATCTCAGAACTTCCCCCCACGCCTTGACATCTCAGAAATTCCCCCAGTAAGCCTTTATATCTCAGTAATTCCCCCAGTAAGTCTTGCCATCTCAGCAATTCCCCTCTGTAAGACTTGACATCTAAGGAATTTCCCATTAAGCAATGAAATCTCAGTAATTCACCCAGTAAGCCTTTATATCTCAGTAATTCCCCCAGTAAGTCTTGCCATCTCAGCAATTCCCCTCTGTAAGACTTGACATCTAAGGAATTTCCCATTAAGCAATGAAATCTCAGTAATTCACCCAGTAAGCCTTTATATCTCAGTAATTCCCCCAGTAAGTCTTGCCATCTCAGCAATTCCCCTCTGTAAGACTTGACATCTAAGGAATTTCCCATTAAGCAGTGAAATCTCAGTAATTCACCCAGTAAGCCTTTATATCTCAGTAATTGCCTCAGTAATATCTCAGTAATATCTCAGAATACAGTAGATGTATTCCTTTACATCTTAAAAATTTCTCCCAGTCAAAAGCGTTGACATCTCAGCAATCCCCCCCCCTAAGACTTGAACTCCACAGAATCCCCGTCCAAAGAATCCCTCATCCAAAGAACCCCCCATCCATCCCTATCCAAAGAACCCCCCATCCATCCCTATCCAAAGAACCCCCCATCCATCCCTATCCAAAGAACCCCCCATCCATCCCTATCCAAAGAACCCCCATCCATCCCTATCCAAAGAATCCCCCATTCATCCCTATCCAAAGACTCCCCCTCTTAAGAATCTCCCATTCAAAAAATCCCCCATCAAAAGAATCCTTGGCCAAAGAATCCCCTCATCTAAAGAACCACCGTCGAAATACTCCCCATCCAAAGAATCCCCTCATAAAGAACCCCCCCCCCAAATAATCTCATATCCAAAGGATCACTCTATAGAAAGAAGCCTTCATCTAAAGAATCCCCCATTCAAAGAACCCTCCATCGAAATAATAATCCCCCAAAGAAGGAATTCCCCAATGAATCACTATCCAAATATATATATTAGAAGCACCCCTCCCTCATTCAAAGAATCCCCAATCCATAGAATTCCCCCCAAAGACATGACATCTCAGCAATTCGCCCTCAGGACTTGAAATCTCTGCAATTCCCTTCCCTAAGATTTTGACATCTCAGAAATTCCCCCAAGCCTTCACATCTCAGCAATTCCCCCCCCCTTAGACTTGATATCTCACAGATTCCCCTTTCTAAGACTTGACTTCTCAGGAATTTCCCCACCAAGCATTGACATCTCGGAAATTCCCCCAAGCCTTCACATCTCAGCAATTCCCCCCCCCCCTTAGACTTGATATCTCACAGATTCCCCCTTCTAAGACTTGACTTCTCAGGAATTTCCCCACCAAGCATTGACATCTCGGAAATTCCCCCAAGCCTTCACATCTCAGCAATTCGCCCTCAAGCCTTGGCATCTCAGCAATTCCCCCCCCCAAGACTTGACATCTCAGGAATTTCCCCACCAAGCCTTGGCATCTCAGCAAGTCCCTCTTAAGCATTGACATCTCAGTAATTCCCTCAGTAACTCTTGAAATCTTAGCGATTTCTAACCGTCCAAAGCCTTGACATCTCAGTGATTCCCCCGAAGCCTTGACATCTCAGCAATTCCCTCCCTCCCTCTAAGACTTGACATCTCAGCAATTCCCCCCCCTCTAAGACTTGACATCTCAGCAATTCCCCCCTCTAAGACTTGACATCTCAGCAATTCCCCCCTCTAAGACTTGACATCCCAGCAATTCCCCCCCCCTCTAAGACTTGACATCTCAGCAATTCCCCCCCTCTGAGACTTGACGTCTCAGGAATTTCCCTACCAAGCCTTGACATCTCAGTGATTCCCCCGAAGCCTTGACATCTCAGTGATTCCCCCGAAGCCTTGACATCTCAGCAATTCCCTCCCTCCCTCTAAGACTTGACATCTCAGGAATTTCTCCGCCAAGCCTTGACATCTCAGTGATTCCCCCAGTTAGCAATCTCCCCCGAGCAAGCATTCCCAAAAGCAAGCGTCCTTCCGATAGCAAGCATCCCCTGATAGAAAGTACCCCCAGCAAGATTGTGAAACAATTTCGTCAGCTATTACAATAATTAATTTCTTATCTATTGGAATAGTCCTTTTTAAAACTTTTCAAAATTTAAAGTTAAATAAAATTTTTGAATATACTACATGAACGCTCGTAGCTTCTTCTCTTTTACCTAATTTACCTGACGTTTTTTTAAGTTTCCTTTAACTGTCTTGAAATTAAAATTTTTAATAAAAAACTTTAACACTCAAAAATTTGAACCCACGTCACTGCATTAGCAGTTCAGTCTGTTCACTTCTATGCTAGCTCTTATCGTTTTGATAACATGAATTTTAGCAATTATATATTTCAACACTTTGAAAACTCCAAGCATAGAGTAGAAATCACTCGAAGCAGTTATGACATAATCAATCAATTTCTCAGGCGGTCAATATCAGTTTCAATTAATAAAGTCAACAATTAAAGTCAACAATATGGTTACGCAATCTAAATCTAAATTCAATAGCTGGCTTAAATTGTGGAGTTGCGATAAGTAGGGGTTTGCGATATGAGAGAGCGTACAATCAGTATATACAGTAAAAAGTATAAAAATATATTCTTTTTAATGCTGTGCTTTTAATTTTTCGAATCTCTGCAAACAAATTATATTCTCGAACTCAGCGTTTCTAGCTCTTTCCAGCAATACAAGGCTCTCTTCTGAAAGCGAAAAACTCGAAGCACAAACAACGATTAAACATTCCTGCTTTAAAGCATTCAAATTCATAAGGTGTACATTCAGCGCCAGCTACAGTGAGAGGCCTGCAAGTTGATGCATTGAAATTAACAACCAAGCAATGCCCAGGACAAATTGAATAGCGACACCCTCCTCCCAATTTCAATAACTTAAAGGTGTTGCGCAACCTTTCAACGCTTGTAGCTTTCCACGCCAGTGTAGAGAACCAATGCTATAGTTGGCACTGAGTTATGGTGCAATACAATTCCATCGGCAGTCAGAACGCTTCTCAATCGGAAAAAACTGTTTGAACTTAAAAAAACGGGGCAAAAAATCGAGTTTTTCGAATATTTAATCCCGAAAAATTTAAGCAATTTCTTAGCAAAATTTTGTGTACCAGCGCACCATAAATACGCATCGAATGCAGCAAACCCCACGAAATTCGGACCACGCAAAGTCAATTAAGTTAAACGAAGGTTCCTATAGATAGATAGGTAGGTAGGTAGGTACATAGTTTTGATTTTTAGTATATTGGAAATCGGTCAAGAATTGCAATCTCTAGAGCGTTATGGACAAGCAAGCATACAAACAAACCTTAGAGATTTAGTATATTTAGAAGAAGGACTTAATGCCGGGTTATGTATATTTTATCTAAGACTAAAACAAATTCTAGTACGTCGGTAGCTTACTAATGCGTTTTGCGTAAAAACGTAAGTTTTTCTTCTCCTAGAAAACGTTAGGGTTTTCGTACTTAAGTACTTAATATTGTATTAGGGGCCTTAATATGTGTAAAATATTAATTGCCTAGGGATATTTTCTCGAGAATTCAACATGGGTCTGTGATTCCAGAATATTAAAAGCCTACTCTTACTGCCTTTACTTTTTGTGCCTGACATTTATTTCTCCTTTCAATTCAACACGTTTGCATAGAGAATGGCGGCGGCAGTGGACAGATACACCTATACTGCGACAGGTGTATTAGGCGATAAGCGTCCGACAATGCTGGAAAATGAGATACATCAAAGAGTAAGACTTTACGAGCAAATGCTGTATTGTACTAGTAGCGAGCCACTGGCCGTCAACTAAATATCTAGTCACTCTAGTGTAAATTTACTTGCTTATCTACTGTTGAAACTGGTTTGACCTGGGTTTAGCCTAGACAGCTGTGAGCTTTTATTAGTTTTTTCGCTAGCACAAATACTTTTGAAAGCCATTCTTGTTTTAGATTTTCATGGTTGCAATAAAAAATTAATTTGCTGTGCCTCTCATAATTATGAAATCTTAAAAAAACAATGTGCATGCTACATCTGCATGCCTCATCAATAAATTTAGGTCACTCTGTTTAATAAAGAATTAAAATTAGTTTTCACTTTTGAGTTTATTTTTATTGAAAAAATATCATAGTCAATACTTGTACTTTTAATTTTTCTGGAACTTTTTTATCCAGAGCGACCACTCGCTTTGGTGATTTTAAAAAATTACAATTGTCTGATTGCAATGGAAATTTTTTAGACTATTTTTTACTACAAAAAAGTGGCATACAGTGTTTATTTTTGCTAACATACAAAGATATAATTATATTTCTGCTCCACTTAGACTAAGTGTCTATAAATTGTAGTAAAACATGAAATTTTCCACTCAAGTATGAATATCATTAGAAATTTATCAAGCATAGATATTTATTTTTTGTTAAAATCTTCAAGGCTTTTCCAAAAGTAACATCATTATAATATAAATTGAACAAATAAGCCATCTGTGGTATATCAATTCTAAGCATTTAATGTTTTAACAATGAACTAAACTGTTTACTTTCTTAATCCCAGATTTAGCCAATCCAATCTCACAATAATTAATTTTAGTCGCAGCTGGCCCGAGCGAAGACCCACTGCCATCACTTCCCACCAAATATGACCATGGGCATCAGCACCGCCAGGGACCACAGTGCACTGCCGAAAGGTAGGTCAATAACAAGTCAAATCAAAACTATAAGGAATGTTTAATGACAAATTGGTCACATTGCAAACTCTCTAAACCCGCCAACCAGCCTTTTCTTGGACCGACGCTCCCGTGGCAGCCAACGCGGGCTCCTCATCGCTGCTAAGCCGCCCCAAGCAGCAGCCCAAGGACTTCGTGTCGCTCAACCGGGACGCCGCCCGCAGCGGCTACGCCACCATGCGGGAGAACCGCGACTTCCGGGCGATGCACGACTACCGGAAGCAGCCCGAGCGGGACCGCCGCGCCTCCGGCACTGGGGCTGCCACCAGCCGCGCGCCTGTGGATGCCGCGCACGGAGTTGGGAACAGGTGAGAGGGGGGTTGGGAACAGGTGAGAGGGAGTTGGGAACAGGTGAGAGGGAGTTGGGAACATGTGAGAGGGAGTTGGAAACAGGTGAGAGGGGAGTTGGGAACAGGTGAGAGGGGAGTTGGGAACATGTGAGAGGGAGTTGGGAACAGGTGAGAGGGAGTTGGGAACAGGTGAGAGGGAGTTGGGAGGTGAGAGGGAGTTGGAAACAGGTGAGAGGGAGTTGGGAACAGCTGTAGACAGTCCTCCCATGTATGCAGACGCAGCTTCCTTCATCACCGCTACCCCCGCCACGGAACCGCAGGCCGTCCACGCCAATCCATGAGCTGATCGCCTACAAGTTCCAAAACGACTGGATCCGGGATCAGGTCAGCGGGAACCAGGCCAGGGCGGCCGCCACGCCCAAGAAGGTGAGAAAGCAGCTGGGAAAAAAACAATGCTTTGGAAGTTTGTCTATGATGGAAAAACTCGTTTTAACACCGCTAGCTCCGTGCTCCATAGTTGTTGTGAGCTCAAGCGAACCTGTTTTTACTAAATTACCAAATGCTATCTCACACTGATGGCGCGTCACAGAACGAGGCGTCAATTTAATTGCTGAATGAGTCCTGAGCAGACTGTGAGGCTTCTCCGTCGGCAAACTCCAGCCCGCGAAGCTTCTCTATCCGGCCCTTTGGTCCTTTATCAAAGATTTAAGTCCATTTTTATCAGAGGCGGGTCCTGGCGCGCCATTGTAAAAGCGACATTGTAACACAATCGGAGAGAGAGGCATTACTCCCCTAAGCAGGCACACAAGCGCGCGGATACCTATGCACTGCACTCACACAGGAGTGTACAGCGGCCCTAACTTTATTTATCGTTAGGCATGTACACTTCAATGCGCCTTGGGGGTTGGATCTCAAGGGTGTTAATTCCAGGACCAATTTAGCCACAATTTTATGAGACTACACTCGGAATCGAGCCTTGGGCCGCCGGCACATCACCAGGCTACGGCCCCGAGGTTAATGTCCATCCTCATCTCTCATCTCTTCTTTCCTTATCTCTCTTCTATTTCTTCTGCTTTCGTCTCCTCCTCTAGCCCGCAGCCATGAGCTGGTCCACAAGGGACGCACTTTTAAAGTAGCGTCACTTCCATGTTATATGTCTCCAGTGTTACCTGCCCGAGCACGTACACACGGGGTGAACCGCTCCCTGAGAGTGCTCATTATCAGGCCTCTGCTCACTCCGTGCTTTAGAGAATCGCGCGGACCTGATTACCGCGGTCACCGCCCCTCCGCCCCCCGATGCCCGCAGCCGCTGATGTGCCAGCCATACGAGACCCGGGCCTCCATGCTGCGGTCGTACCTGCTGCCAGCCGAGCAGCACGCCTCCGCCTCGCTGTGGAAGATGCCACGCTTCGAGCGCAGCGCCCGGTCGCGGCTGGACACGTTCCGCTCCGAGCGGCAGCGCTCGCTGGCCTTCGAGCTGCACGAAGCGGAGCGGACCGACCGCATGGGACCGCGCGGACTGGGGCTGCACATTCCCAGCACCAAGTAGGGCTGCCCTGGGGCTGCTGCCTGCTGACTGTTCCTTTTCGCTTGTGCCTCCCCCCCCAGATTTTTGCCGCTTTTTCACCGTTTGGTTTGCTGCTCTGCTGGAACATCAAGGGACTTCATGGGTTCAGATACGTGGGTGGCGAGTTCTCACTCAGCCACTTTTTAAAGCTTTAAGATCTTACTAGATGTTTAATAATACCTCTATAAACCCCCACAGACCCTCCAACCCCCACAGACTATCCAACCCCACAGACCCTCCAACCCACCACAAACCCTCCAACCCCCACAGACCCTCCAACCCACCACAAACCCTCCAACCCCCACAGACCCTCCAACCCCCACAGACCCTCCTACCCCCACAGACCCTCCAACCCCCACAGACCCTCCAACCCCCACAAACTCTCCAACCCCACAGACCCTCCGACCCACCACAAACCCTCTAACCCCCCACAGACCCTCCAACCTCACAGACCCTCCAACCCCCACAGACCCTCCAACCCCCACAGACCCTCCAACCCCCACAGTCCCTCCAACCCCCACAGACCCTCCGATATCCACAGACCCTCCAATCCCACAGACCCTCCAACCCCACAGACCCTCCAACCCCACAGACCCTCCAACCCCACATACCCTCCGATCTCCACAGACCCTTCAACCCCCACAGACCCTTCAACCCCCACAGACCCTCCAACCCCCAAAGACCCTCCAACCCCCACAGACCCTCCAACCCCCAAAGACCCTCCAACCCCCACAGACCCTCCAACCCCACAGACCCTCCGATCTCCACAGACCCTCCAACCCCACAGACCCTCCAACCCCACAGACCCTCCAACCCCCACAAACCCCCCCCAACCCCCACAGACCCCTCAAATCCCCCACAAACCCATCAAACCCCTCACAGACCTTTCCAAACCCCCACAAACCCCTCAAAGCCCCCACAGACTGGGTTTTTAACGTTGGAAGTCCATTTGCCAGCTGGCCCTTGGGGCTCAAAATCCAGTTGCCAATGCTTATTTTTGGTTGCCCATTGGCAACTAGCCAAATTATCGAGGATAGATATTGATATTTCCAAGGCTCATAAAACATGTATGCACTATATGACTGCGGGAATAAGACTGTCTGGGACTTGTTATTGACATTGTTGATTTTGCAACTTAGTTTTTGAGCCATTTTTAATAAATATAAATATCCCTTAAACCCATAACTAAAAAATTACACTTACAAAATCATTTTTTAAAATGGGCAACTGGCACTGGGAAAATGAAGTTGCCAGATTGGCCTTTGATGCCAAAAATCCAGTTGCGAATGAGATTTTCAAGGGGCCAAAAAACCCTGTATGGCCCAAAAAAGAAACCCAGCCCACAGACCCCTCCAAACCCCACCTACTAAGGGAGAAGGTCAGATCTTAGACAGCCTTGACTCTGCTTTTGTCAATTCACACAAGGCGGCGCAATGGTCTCTGTTTTTTGCTGCTTTTTTAAAACTTTTATTGTGCATCGATTTTGGGCTGCTTTCTAGGAACTTATCAGTTTCCACAGCTTCTGTTCCATTTTTGGTTATTTTTAGACCGCCTAAAAGCGTACCAAAACTCTGTTGTTTTTTTGTAACTAACTGGAGTTCGATGAGTGCTTTGTGCCTTGCCTCTCTTTCCCGATTTTGCTACAATTAATTTTATTTAACACTGCAACAACTGAAGTATTGAGCTTTGCATGAACCGAAAACCCCAGTATGACTTTTAAAAAAAGCTTCTGTATTCGGCACCTGGTAGCTCGCTGTGCCAAAAGGTGACCCCAACTCTAACCTGCTGCTGCACCTGCGAATCATTTCACACAGCATGACAGACAGAATTTTTACTTTCACTCTTCTCCAGCCTCACAGCTAGCTAGATATTAGACCAGGTTGTTCACTTCTGCTGAGTTTCTGTTCGCGTTTCACTTTTAATGTCTTTTTTACGGATGTTGTGTCTGGTTTTTGTATTAACTAAAGATTCTCTGTTTTATAGAAATTCTACATTTTCACAGCTTTCGCTCACTTCTGCGGTTTATTTGTCTAATAAATATGAAAGCAGAAACATGATTTTTTACATTTTCTGTCTTTTACTTAGTTCACAATGTACTCAAGGTAGTTCAGGAAGGTTATGGGTACAATGTACATCTTAATGTACACATGGTAGCTTAAGAAGGCTGGGGTAGAATGTACATCTTAATGTACACATGGTAGCTTAAGAAGGCTGGGGTAGAATGTACATCTTAATGTACACATGGTAGCTTAAGAAGTCTGGGGTAGTATGTACATCTTAATGTACACATGGTAGTTCAAGAAGGTTATGGATACAATGTACATCTTAATGTACATATGGTAGTTCAAGAAGGTTATGGATACAATGTACATCTTAATGTACATATGGTAGTTCAAGAAGGTTATAGATACAATGTACATCTTAATGTACATATGGTAGTTCAAGAAGGTTATAGGTACAATGTACATCTCAATGTACATATGGTGTAGTTCAAAACGACAATGTACATCTTAATGTACACATGGTAGCTTAAGAAGGCTATGAGTAGGTATCCTGTACATCTCAATGAACATATAGTATAGCATTTTTCAAGCTAGTAGAAAGTGAGTGCGAGCATGGAACTAAATATTCGATGGGAAGACCTAAAGGGTTCTTATCGTCTATGGTCGAAACCATAAGCTTTGACCAACCAAACACACGCAATGCGGGCGTTTGAAAAATGAAATAGTATAAGAAGACTGGGGTGCCATGCATATCTTAATCTACAGTACACATGTAGCTTAAAAACTTACAAATATAAAATCTGAACAGTTATTATATTGAAAATTAAGAATGAGTGCTTCTTGTGAATTGTAAATCGTATTCATATCGAATAAAAATAGCAAGATTCACTACTTCTAAGTAGTGCAGAATGCAGATCCCAATTATTAAACAGATTTGCTCAGAGTTCGGGTTGCCGGGGAGCGGATGCACCGGGACTTGTTGAGTCTTACCGGTCACAGCGGGTGGGGCATTCACGCGGGTCACGGATGGAGGACTCGAAGGACTTGGAACTGTTAATAAAATAGAAATTTATTAAAATAGAAATGTTTGAGTTCATGCGAACTTCAGCCCATCACGGAGTCCAACACCACCCACGCACTGAAGCTCGCGGGTTCGATTCCTGACTGCAATCAGTGAAGCGCAGAGCCTGAGTGAGTATACTGCCTGATGAGAAGATCAGGGACGCCACACAGCCATCTGTCTAACGCCTGCAGAATGGACACACACAGCCATCTGTCTAACGCCTGCAGAATGGACACACACAGCCATCTGTCTAACACCCTGCACGAAGGACAAGGACACAGCCATCTGTCCAACACCCTGCACGAAGGACAAGGACACAGCCATCTGTCTAACACCCTGCACAGAAGACACAGCCATCTGTCTAACAGCCTGCAGAAAGGACACAGCCATCTGTCTAACAGCCTGCAGAAAGGACACAGCCATCTGTCTAACACCCTGCAGAATGGACAAAACCACAACCGCCTGTCTAACACCCTGCAGAATGGACGAAACCACAACCGCCTAACACCCTCATCAATTTGAAATTTGAAAAGACGAATTTCGGGAGGCTAGCGGTTAAATTTGGACTCAAACTTAAACAACAAAGATGCAAATTGCTACAGGGATTGGCAAGCTTTCCCCTCAGTTGCTAACGACTTGTTTGCTAACTTTTGAATCGCAGATGTGCTGAAAAAATTGCAGTAGCAGAGAGATTTGAGTTTCAAGTGACTCGTTTTGACTGAGCCCACATCTGATTCTATAAAAGCTTGAAACCTGTACTTTTGTCAAAAACATTAAAGGTAAGTTGTATTTTTATGCACCTGTTTCTGATAGGTGACTGCACATCAGAGTGTTTAACAGGTGACTGCTCATCAGGGTGTCTAACAGGTGACTGCTCATCAGGGTGTCTAACAGGTGACTGCACATCAGGGTGTCTAACAGGTGACTGCTCATCAGAGTGTCTAACAGGTGACTGCTCATCAGAGTGTCTAACAGGTGACTACTCATCAGAGTGTATAACAGGTGACTGCTCATCAGAGTGTCTAACATGTGACTGCTCATCAGAGTGTCTAACATGTGACTGCTCATCAGGGTGTCTAACAGGTGACTGCACATCAGGGTGTCTAACAGGTGACTGCACATCAGAGTGTCTAACAGGTGACTGCTCATCAGAGTGTCTAACATGTGACTGCTCATCAGGGTGTCTAACATGTGACTGCACATCAGGGTGTCTAACAGGTGACTGCACATCAGAGTGTCTAACAGGTAACTGCACATCAGGGTGTCTAACAGGTGACTGCTCATCAGAGTGTCTAACAGGTGACTGCACATCAGAGTGTCTAACAGGTGACTGCACATCAGAGTGTCTAACATGTGACTGCTCATCAGGGTGTCTAACAGGTGACTGCTCATCAGAGTGTCTAACAGGTGACTGCTCATCAGAGTGTCTAACATGTGACTGCTCATCAGGGTGTCTAACAGGTGACTGCACATCAGGGTGTCTAACAGGTGACTGCACATCAGAGTGTCTAACAGGTGACTGCTCATCAGAGTGTATAACAGGTGACTGCTCATCAGAGTGTCTAACATGTGACTGCTCATCAGAGTGTCTAACATGTGACTGCTCATCAGGGTGTCTAACAGGTGACTGCACATCAGGGTGTCTAACAGGTGACTGCACATCAGAGTGTCTAACAGGTGACTGCTCATCAGAGTGTCTAACAGGTGACTGCACATCAGGGTGTCTAACAGGTGACTGCACATCAGAGTGTCTAACAGGTGACTGCTCATCAGAGTGTCTAACATGTGACTGCTCATCAGGGTGTCTAACATGTGACTGCACATCAGGGTGTCTAACAGGTGACTGCTCATCAGAGTGTCTAACAGGTGACTGCACATCAGAGTGTCTAACAGGTGACTGCTCATCAGAGTGTCTAACATGTGACTACTCATCAGGGTGTCTAACAGGTGACTGCTCATCAGAGTGTCTAACAGGTGACTGCACATCAGAGTGTCTAACAGGTGACTGCACATCAGAGTGTCTAACAGGTGACTGCACATCAGGGTGTCTAACAGGTGACTGCTCATCAGAGTGTCTAACAGGTGACTGCTCATCAGAGTGTCTATCAACTCAGTTACAACTCAGTATCTAACAGGTTACAACTCAGTATCTACAGGTTACAAATCAGTATCTAACAGGTTACAACTCAGTATCTAACAGGTTACAACTCAGTATCTAACAGGTTACAACTCAGTATCTAACAGGTTACAACTCAGTATCTAACAGGTTACAAATCAGTATCTAACAGGTTACAAATCAGTATCTAACAGGTTGCAACTCAGTATCTAACAGGTTACATGTCGGCGAGCAGGCAAAGCAGACAGACAGAGCGAACTCACAGCATAAAAGAGCAAACATTTCGGTGCGCAGCAGCCGGCCAGTCTGCAGACTCAATAAAGTTATTCTGAGTTGGCAGATCAATATGGCAGGCAGAAGTCATCTTCGCCAGCGGCTCCTCAACGCAGGCGGGCTGGGAGCGGGGCTGATTGCTGAAGGGGATTCGATTAGTTTTGGCAATGAAAACATTGGCCAAGCAGGCAGAGTTCTGTCCGGGTTCTGTCCGAGTTTGTCCGAGCTGTCCAGACTCCAGAGTGCTCAAATTAATGGGAGTCGGCAAGCAGTTGCTTAAATCAGCACCTCCTGAGCTGCGGCGGGGCGGCAGGGCCGGACGCTACCGCGGACTTTTGTTTTAATTAGCCAGCAGCAGTTTCCGGATTTGATAGAAGATTTTATCAGACAGCCTGTGAGGTGATGAAGAACCAGACTCAAAAATCGGATCTGAGGATTTGGGGACAATGAGAGAAGGATAACAAGTGTGCAGACACAGGTTCTCAAAGTGCAGAGGCTGCAGGAGGCTCACAATTGTGCTTTAAGAGTTCGAAAATGAGCTTCCTGTGGTCTGCCGTCTGGGATCTGTGATGGCCTAGTGCGCTGCTTTGAGGATGGCAGCCACCTGCTGGAAATGAAAAATGATGGGAGCAGCTCAAAACTCTGTATGAATTTTGAGTAGAAATTCCAGACAGGGAGACGAAAGACAATAGAGATGAGGGAGAATAGAGGTGCGATAAGGAGAAAATTAGATAGGGGAAATGAGAGAAGGGAGAGGAGAGAGTGGAGATGAGAGAGGGAGATGAAAGAGGGGAGATGTGAGAGGGGAGATGAGAGAGGGGAGATGAGAGAGGGAGATGAGAGAGGGGAGATGTGAGAGGGGAGATGTGAGAGGGGAGATGAGAGAGGGGAGATGAGAGAGGGAGATGAGAGAGGGAGATGAAAGAGGGGAGATGAGAGAGGGGAGATGAGAGATGGAGATGAAAGAGGGGAGATGAGAGAGGGGGATGAGAGAGGGGAGATGAGAGAGGGAGATGAGAGAGGGGAGATAAGAGAGGGGAAATGAGAGAGGGGAGATGAGAGAGGGAGATGAGAGAGGGGAGATGAGAGAGGGGAAATGAGAGAGGGGAGATGAGAGAGAGAGATGAGAGAGGGAGATGAGAGAAGGAGATGAGAGAGGGAGATGAGAGAGGGGAGATGAGAGAGGGAGATGAGAGAGGGAGATGAGAGAGGGAGATGAGAGAGGGGAGATGAGAGAGGGGAGATGAGAGAAGGAGATGAGAGAGGGAGATGAAAGAGGGGAGATGAGAGAGGGAGATGAGAGAGGGAGATGAGAGAGGGAGATGAGAGAGGGAGATGAGAGAAGGAGATGAGAGAGGGAGATGAAAGAGGGGAGATGAAAGAGGGAGATGAGAGAGGGAGATGAGAGAGGGAGATGAGAGAAGGAGATGAGAGGCCCGTGTACCACTAAGGCAGCATGCGAGCCAGAACGCACAGCCAGTGACGCACAGATTGATCGCTAGGATGCTGCGCCGCGGGTCAGAGTGGGCGGAGAACCCGAGAGCTCGGTCGCATGAGCAAAGAGAAGCCTGCGGTTTGAAGGAGAGGACCCGGCAGTGAAGCTGCGCCCAGGCGACTCTCAGATGCCCCCCCAGCCCAGTGTCAAGTTCCTTCACTCCCGCTGATCCATTCTTTCGTTTCCATGACAACCGCACGCGGCGAAGGCGTCGGGACCAGTGTCACTCTGCTCAAATTCAAAATCTTTTGTTTGCCAATTCAGCTCGCGAGAGTTTGCTTGAGACGAGCAGCCCAGCTTCTGTCTCGGACCTGTCAGTTTGACACTTTTAACTCGTCTGTCATGTCATTGGCATGCCAAGGCTCCTTCACCGAGCCTCCCCACACGGGGCTTCTCTCAACTCGCTTGTCTATCTACCTGCTATCTGCCAGCTATCTACCGGCTATTTACTGGCTTTCTACCCAGTATCTACCAGCTATCTACCGGTTATCTACCCGCTATCTACCCACTATCTACCCACTATCTACGCACTATCTACCCGCTATCTACCGGTTATCTACCTGCTATCTACGGGCTATCTACCAGCTACAGCTATCTACCTGCAATCTACCCGTAATCTACCGGCTATCTACTGGCTATCTACCAGCTATCTACCAACTATCTACGGCTATCTACCGGCTATCTACCGGCTATCTACCTGCTATCTACCCGCTATCTACTCACAATCTACCGGCTATCTACCGGCTATCTACCGGCTATCTACCCGCTATCTACTCACAATCTATCGGCTATCTACCTGCCTTCATTTCCTCTCTCAAACTCAAGAAACCCTCAACTTACCTCTCAGCCGCTGTCTACACCACTTCTCACCCTCTTCCCGCCCCCAGCTTCCTCCATCGCCCATCTGAGTCCTGCATTTAAATTTTATTCAAAAATCGAATACAGAGAGGTCGAGCGCCCATGGCAGAAAACAAGCCGTCAGGTGGAAGGGTGGCAAAACGCGTCTGCCTTGTTTTCTTGGACAAGGGGCGGGGGGTTGCTGCTGCTGCTGCTGCTGATGCAGCTCGCATCTCTCATCCCCTGCGCCTCCCTGCTGCTCCTGCCCCCTTTGAGCCCGGCTGACGAGGGAGTTTTAGCGAGGAGAGGAGCGGAGCGGAGAGGAGAGCAAAGACAAGGCAAGGCCAAGGCAGCTGCGAGGCTCGCAAAGACCGGCCGCCCCTCCCCCCCTGGCCCAGAGACCGGAAATGCTGAGAGACGCGGAGTGACAGACCTTGGGGTTGGGGGGGGGCTCTACGTTTCTAAAAAATTTCACGTGACATGGCACGATGGGGGCAGGTAGTCCTCTGCTCTGATGTCTGTCCGGCTCTGATGCTTCACGATCAGTCAGGAAGTTGTCGAGCGGTGTCGGCGCGCGATGATCAAAAACTTGATTCAAAAGATCTGGCTTGGCTCTGTGTGCGCGGGCCGGAACCCGGAACTGTCGGAGGAGGTGTCGGGTGGCGTCGCAACTGGCGGCCCTCTTTGATAGAAAAGTAGAGTTCTTTGGTGCCGTTCGCAGAAGTTCACAGAAGGCCGGCTTTGTGCGCTTCGAGTCAGACGTTCAAAGAGGCGAAAAAAGTAGATAATCGCTGGAGTAGCTCGTACGAGGGTGCTTATCAGATCGATTCGAGTCTGAGACCACAGTTACTGGTGAAGGTTGCCTGCGAAAGGACTCGGAATCAATGAAATATATTTATTTAACACATATGGTGTCTGGTGTTGAGCTTTGGCTTCAAATAGCACGGAGTGCTGGACTGCGGTGAGCCCTGTCTAACACCCTTGCATGGAAGACACAGCCATCTGTCTAACACCCTTACATGGAAGACACAGCCATCTGTCTAACACCCTTGCATGGAAGACACAGCCATCTGTCTAACACCCTTGCATGGAAGACACAGCCATCTGTCTAACACCCTTACATGGAATACACAGCCATCTGTCTAACACCCTTACATGGAAGACACAGCTATCTGTCTAACACCCTTACATGGAAGACACAGCCATCTGTCTAACACCCTGCAGAAAGGACACAGCCATCTGTCTAACACCCTGCAGAAAGGACACAGCCATCTGTTTGTGTCCATCCGACTGACCCTGCAAAGGACAGGGTCAGCCGGTCTCTCAAAGAGGCCACAAAAAAGTCGGTAGTCGCTGGAGTACAAAAAGAGGCTCACCTGATCGATTCGAGCCCGAGACCGCACCCGCGCGTCTGAGTCACGCAATCTGCACTGCACAAGCCTGGCACGGGCCTGCAGTGTTTATTGCGCTTTTGCAGCCTGCCTCAGCCCAGCTCGCAAACAGTTTCATAATTTATGCTCATAGCGGCTCGCCTCACGCGATCCGGCTGTTCATAAAGTTTGCAGCTGAGCTCGGGGACTCTGAACTGCTTGTTGGGTGGAATGAGACTTCTTCCTCTGAGTCTGTCACCTGTGTTCTGTGTGGCAAATCTTTTGGCATGTTTTGTTCTGTGCTTCTCAATGAGCAGTGACTCTCGTGAGCGATTCTCAATGAGCAGTGACTCTCATGAGCGATTCTCAATGAGCAGTGACTCTCGTGAGCGATTCTCAATGAGCAGTGACTCTCATGAGCGATTCTCAATGAGAAGTGACTCTCGTGAGCGATTCTCAATGAGCAGTGACTCTCATGAGCGATTCTCAATGAGCAGTGACTCTCATGAGCGATTCTCAATGAGCAGTGACTATCATGAGCGATTCTCAATGAGCAGTGATTCTCATGAGCGATTATCAATGAGCAGTGACTCTCATGAGCGATTCTCAATGAGCAGTGACTCTCATGAGCGATTCTCAATGAGCAGTGACTCTCATGAGCGATTCTCAATGAGCAGTAACTCTCGTGAGCAATTCTCAGTGAGTAATGACTCTCATGGGTGATTCTCAATGAGCAGTGACTCTCATGAGCGATTATCAATGAGCAGTGACTCTCATGAGCGATTCTCAGTGAGCAGTGACTCTCATGAGCGATTCTCAGTGAGCAGTGACTCTCGTGAGCGATTCTCAATGAGCAGTAACTCTCATGAGCGATTCTCAGTAAGTATTGACTCTCATGAGCGATTATCAATGAGCAGTGACTCTCATGAACGATTATCAATGAGCAGTGACTCTCGTGAGCGATTCTCAGTGAGTGACTCCCTGATATCTGTGGCTCAGTTCCGGTTATCACTGATGGATGAACAGCTGGTGTGAGCAATCGCACACACCTTTTGAATGAAGCTCCGAGCAGGAAGCGGCTCTCAGAGTTCAGCGGACCGGTCGCCAGACGCAGGGAGGCTGGAATTTGTCCAGCCACGGCTCGGGAGCAACAGTTCGCACTCTGCATCAATCAAAGCTGAGCAGCCATGGAGGCCGAACTCTGGCATCTGGCTGGCTCAGCCAGCTGCTGCATCAGCCTTTCCCACCGAAACAGTGGCGAAAGTTAGACCGAATTGGCTTGGTGATTCCCCCCCCGTAAATCCAGGTGCCATTAATCCTGTTCTCCTTGGCCAGGCACGCCAAGATACGCTCATATCTCTCAGCCAATTTGACTGCTGTAAAAGAGAGCTGCGGAGATGGGAGAAGGAACTGGGAGACCCCAGCCTCCCGCTCTCCATCTCGGCCCAGTTGAGTCTGCATGGGAAGCGACTGAGAAACTGGCGAGCTCTCTGCTCGGGAATCAAATTAATCACTTCACAAAAAGTGTGGCTCTGTAAGTGAGGGGCGGCTGGGCCGTGAATGAAGCTGAGAGCCCCTTGCAGGCGGAGTCCAGCCTTTGGCACGAGCACTGCTCTGGGTACAGTCATGGGTAACTGTGCATCCAGTTCCGAATCTGTGAGACCCCTGACCCTTTACTCTGATTCCAAACTCCCGAATCCTTCATTAGCGCTGATTCCACAATTCCAGATCCTTTATCATCACCGATTCTAGATAACTAACTAACTAACTAACTAACTAACTGACTAACTAACTAACTAACTAACTAACTAACTAACTAACTAACTAACTAACTAACTAAATAACTAACTAACTAACTAACTAACTAACTAACTGACTGACTAACTAACTAACTAACTAACTAACTAACTAACTAACTAACTAACTAACTAACTAACTAACTAACTAACTAACTAACTAACTAACTAACTAACTAACTAACTAACTAACTAACTAACTAACTAACTAACTAACTAACTAACTAAATAACTAACTAACTAACTAACTAACTAACTAACTAACTAACTAACTAACTAATTAACTAACTAACTAACTAACTAACTAACTAACTAACTAACTAACTAACTAACTAACTAACTAACTAACTAACTAACTAACTAACTAACTAACTAACTAACTAACTAACTAACTAACTAACTAACTAACTAACTAACTAACTAACTAACTAACTAACTAACTAACTAAATAACTAACTAACTAACTAACTAACTAACTAACTAACTAACTAACTAACTAATTAACTAACTAACTAACTAACTAACTAACTAACTAACTAACTAACTAACTAACTAACTAACTAACTAACTAACTAACTAACTAACTAACTAACTAAGTAACTAACTATCTAACAAGCAACTAAATATGTGGGTGATGTTGCATACCAAAGAACTCCTGTACTCGTCCCCCACCACAATGGCAGCTCAGCAGCAGCTAGGAACACATTTGAGAAGTCAGCTCAGCGTGAATGACTCAGGCGTTCTGCATAATGAGCCGGGCGGGCGAGGGCAGCCGCACCTTCGGCAGGCAGTGCGATCGATCCATCAGCCCGCGCCCCCTGTCTGGGGGGAGTTTCTTTTTTTAGTCGCAGGAAAATGAGAAACGAGATGTTTCTGGGCGCCGGTGCTCAATGGTTAAAGCCGCTTCCGCCACAGGAAAGCAAAGCTGGGAACAAAAGAAGCCAAAACCGTTGGCTCGCAGGGGGGGTATCGACCGGCCGGCCGGGACGGGAGATGCCAGAAAGAAGCAAGCAAGTTTTTCTGTGTTTTTCTGCTCCATCAAAAACTATGGTGCAAAACGCAAATACTTATTCTCTCTGTTCTATTTGTGCCGCCGGGGCTGGCAGCTTTCAGGAGGGATCAAAACTCACCGCGATTGGGGTTTCATGGGCTGCGGCTGGGGGCGTGGCTGGGCGGGGAGCAGGGAGACAGGCTTCATCCTTCATCACCGACTCTCAGCCTCCTCTAATCCTCCATTTACTGACCCTCAGTCTCCCAAAATGCTCCATCACAGACCTTCAGACTCCCAAAGATCCTCCAGCACTGACTCCTAGACTCCTCAAATGCTCCATCACTGAACCCCAGCCTCCTCAAGTGCTCCATCACTGACCCTCAGCCTCTCCAGAAGCTTCATCACTGACTTCCAGTCTCTTCAAATAATTCATCACTGACCCCCAGACTCTCAAAGATCCTCCATCACTGACCGTCAGCCTCCGTAAGATCCCTCATCACTGACTTCCAGCCTCCTAAAATGATCCATCAGTGACCCTTAGACTCCCAATGATGCTTCATCACTGACCATCAAACTCCTCAAATGTTAAATCACTGACTCTCAGACTCCCAAAGATTCTTCATCACTGACTCCCAGACTCCTCAAATGCTCCATCGCCCACCGGCAATCTGCGCAGAGTGACAACAGAGTTCGCAAATTACAAAATACTATAGCAATATAGCAATATCGATATCGATACGGGCTGTCCAACACGTGACCGCAGGCAGGGGGGGGGGGTCAGCAAGTCAAGTGGCCGCTGCCGCCTCCGTCGCCGCCGCCGCCTTCGCACTGGCAGTGGCAGCGGCAGCCGCTGTCCCGACACCGACGCCCCTGCCGCTGCCGCTGCTGCCTGTGCCGGCTCTTGACGCTGCCCACTCCGCAGTAGCTGTCTCCGTGCCCGCAGCCAGTCCTTGCAGCAGCCCTCCGATTGCCGAAGGCGTCTCCTGAAGCCGCCGCTGCCGCTGCCGACGTTGCCGACGCTCGCCCTCGGCAGCAGGCCAGCATGAGCAGCGCGTCGAGGCACTCCAGCAGGCTCACCAGCGAGGCGCCCAGCAGGAGGCCGAGAGCGCCGCCAGCGTCGGCCAGGAAGGCGGACAGCGGGTACAGCCACACCTCGGACACCTGCTGGCTGAGCAGCGAGGCCGGCCGGACCTCCAGCATGCCGGTGTTGCTCTGCAGCACCTTGTGCGCGTGGATGCTGAACTGCTCGGGGCCCTGCAGCCGCCGCAGGTAGGCCTGCACTGGCAGGCTGGCGTTCCGGCGTCGCGCCTCCGGCCGCACCACCTGCTGCTCGTACAGACGGAGGTTCTGCGAGATGTAGGCCGCGTGCAGCGTGTCGGTGGACTGGAACCAGGGCCCAGAGTCCACCTCGGCCCGGTAGCTGGTGCTCACGGCGTCGGGGTCGGCTGCGCCCAACCGGGCCTCGTCCAGCGGCCGGGGGAAGTGGCGCAGGAAGCAGTCCACCGAGCGCTTGAAGGCCGCGTAGTCGCGCGTGTCCTCAATCCAGCGCATCTCGCCGCCGCGGTCCAGGATGTACAGGTAGCGGCCCACGTACTTGGCCCGGCGCGGGTCGAACTGCAGCAGGATCGGCTCGCGGACGCCGACGCACGACGGCTTGTCGGCGAGCCGCTCCGGCACCGGCAGGGAGTCGCTAAGGCAGCCGCAGGTGCTCAGCAGCTCGCGCTGGCGGAGGACCCGCAGGCGGTCCTCGCGGCGGCTGGCGTAGCGGCGGCACCAGCGGGCCTGGCCGCCGAAGCAGTAGCTGGCCGTGGCCGCGGCGATCGGCTCCGCCTGCGGGAGTCGGCGGGATGGGCGGCGCTGCGAAGGTGAGCAGCTCAGCGGTTGACTCCTGGTTCTGGGTTCTAGGATCTGGGATTCTGGAATCAGTGATGATGAAGGATCTGGGATTCTGGAATCAGAGATGATGAAGGATCTGGGATTCTGGAATCAAAGATGATGAAGGATCTGGGATTCTGGAATCAAAGATGATGAAGGATCTGGGATTCTGGAATCAAAGATGATGAAGGAATGTGAGAATCTGGAATCAGTGATGATGAAGGAATCTGAGAATCTGGAATCAGTGATGATGAAGGAATGTGAGAATCTGGAATCAATGATGATGAAGGATCTGGGATTCTGGAATCAGAGATGATGAAGGAATCTGAGAATCTGGAATCAGTGATGATGAAGGAATGTGAGAATCTGGAATCAGTGATGATGAAGGAATCTGAGAATCTGGAATGAGTGCGCCATCAAAACCGCCTTACCGCCTGTCCGAGTCCGGCCTCATCAATGTCGTCAAAGTCCAGCTGGTCGCGGCGCACCTGCCGCATGGAGACGCGCATGGAGGTGATGCGGCCGCTGTTGATGTGGGAGACCCGCTGGAAGCTGGGCCAGGTGAGAGGCGGATGCAGCGCCGCAGTGTAGCTGTGCCGGTGAGTCATGCTGGTCTGGGAGTCGCCGGTGAGCAGCCAGTTGCTGGGGCTGAGGGTGTGCAGCTGCAGCACCAGGCCCGGGCTGTCCGTGTCCAGGTGGGTGGCCCGCACCGCTCGCACGGGCGGGTGGAAGGTGATGCAGGAGCCGTGAGCCGGGTGGAAGAAGATGGAGAAGCTGTCCATGTCGCAGAGGCGGCCCTGGTAGCGGCAGTAGGCCACCATGTCCAGCGGGCTGAGCACGGCACTTGAGTTGATGTAGTACCGGAAGATACTGAGCAGGGCCAGCCGTGAGGCGTACTCCCGCTGCGCCTGCGTGAGGTGCTGCAGCGACATGTTGCCGTACAGCACGTAGCGCCACAGGGCGGGCGCCGAGTTCACCAGGATGTCGAAGCCGAACGTCCGGTTGCTGCCCTCCAGCGTGTCCGGCTTGCTGACGTCGCGGCGGAAAAAGGCGCTGGGCGGGCAGATCGTCACGTCCGGGAAGACAAACGGGCGCGGCCGGCCAGCCGTCAGGACCGTCCGGCCGCTGCTGAAGGCGGCCCAGAGGCGCCACAGGTGGAAGCCGGTCAGGGCCGCGCCGAGCACCAGCGCCACCAGCCACAGCGACTTGGCGGGCGGCGAGCGGCGCAGAAACTTCAGGGCGAACGGGCCGAACTGGGCGCGGCCGGTCGGCTGAGCCGGCCGCGGTGGCTGCGGCGGCGGCGACTGCCTCGACGGGGTCGCGTGGTGCGGTCGGTGCCGCGGTGTTGCAGTCAGCTGGCCGGCGCCTCCGTCAGAGATGGCGCCCCCGGGCAGCAGGTGGTGCTGGAACTGGTGCTGCAGGTGCTGCCGATGGCGCTGTCGCTGGTGCTGATGGCTGCCGCAGCCGAGGACGCGCGGAGGGACGAAAAATTGCCAGGGAGGCAGCCGGCGCCGCTGCTGCCGCTGCCGCTGCCGCCGCCTCCGCCGTTGCCGCCGCCGTAGACGCCAGAGGCGGTGGACAGCGAGGACGGCGGCTGCTTGAGCTGCCCGCTGAGACCGCCGGCAGCCGCCAGCGAGGACGAGAAGGTGGTTGTGCCGGCCTCGTCATCAGCTGAGGCCTCATCGAAGTCGAAGCTGTAGCGGCCCAGCATGGAGGCGAGGTCCATCGGGTGGGGGTCCATATGGCCGGTCAGGGGCTCAGTGAGTAGCGAGAAGGTTCGCCAGGGCAATCAAAAGAAAGTCTTACAACAGCGGCTCGGCTGCTGACATCTTGACTTGGCCGGAAAAATAAGCGCGCAGTGGCTCAAACAGCTGCTGCCAGACCGTCACTGGGGGTCGGCGACTCTACGCTTTTACGATCGGCGCTCCTCCGCTCCTCTGCTTCTCTGCGCTTCGGGCTGCTCTGCCAGGTTGTAAAAGCGGGGGCAGCGGGGCAAGCGGGTAAAGACGAGGCGGACCCGGGGTTGGCAGGGACTGGGAGCTGCCCCCCCCCCCAGCTGGCCAATGAGACCACAGCTGCAGTCCATTGGCAACCCAATGAAGTCGGCAGCTCTTAGGCAGACTCGACAGAGAGTGCAGCTTCATCTGCAGCTTCATCTGGATCTTCATCTGCAGCTTCATCTGCTGCTTCATCTGCAGCTTCATCTGCAGCTTCATCTGGAGCTTCATCTGCTGCTTCATCTGCAGCTTCATCTGCAGCTTCATCTGCAGCTTCATCTGCAGCTTCATCTGCAGCTTCATCTGCAGCTTCATCTGCAGCTTCATCTGCAGCTACATCTGGAGTCCCTGCCGAAATGAGCATTGTTATGTTAGGCCTTGGAACAGTGCATCCGAATGTGTCAGGCGGGTGGGGGGGCTGAGGGATTCTGCAGATGAGGCAGATAAGGAGGCTGGGAAGCGTGTAGCAGCAGCCTCGCAAAGATTGAAAGGGGGCTGGTAAGCCACAGACGACCGCCACCTGTCAGTCTGAGGGGGCTGGGGGTTTCGCTCCGACTTTCACTCCGTTTTCAAGTGCAGTTGAAATCCGGCAGCTCCGGACCCAAGCCGCCCGGGAAGACTGGGAGACACCCGCGCGGCCGAGCCGGCTCTCAATTACAGCATCGATCGGCTTTGTGGCGACCAGGGGAGTCGGCCATCCAGCTCTGCCCCAGCCCCGGCCATGGCAGCCACGTGTTGATTAAAGTAGGAAATTAAAACTTGACCACTAAATCTGCGGAGGGCTTCCGAGGGGGCTGAGTGGCTCAACTCCGCTTGGGGAGGGCTGGTGGAAGCAAATTACAGGGGAGACAACAGGACACAGCTTTCACCTGGCAGCCCCGCTGGCGCCAGGTGACCGGCCTGACACTGAGTTCACAGGCCGGGTTTGCCTCACTTCACCACAGTGGCCTCTGATTTTAATTATTCCTCTCATCAATTCCTGTCTGTCGGCTGTGCTTTGACCTGTTCACATCTGCCTGTCTGTCTGTCTATCTGTAAAGGAGAGGATAGGCAAGCGTTGAGGAAAGGGTAGGGGAGGGTAGAGGAGGGGGAGGGTAGAGGAGAGGGTACGGAGGGTAGAGGAGGGGGAGGGTAGAGGAGAGGGTACGGAGGGTAGAGGAGGGGAAGGGTAGAGGAGAGGGTAGGGAGGGTAGAGAAGAGGGTAGGAAGGGTAGGGAGGGTAGAGGAGAGGGTTGGGTGGGTAGGGAGGGTAGAGGAGAGGGTTGGGAGGGTAGGGAGGGTAGAGAGAGGTTTGGGAGGGTAAAGGAGAGGGTAGGGAGGGTAGAGGAGAGGGTTGGGAGGGTAGGGAGGGTAGAGGAGAGGGTTGGGTGGGTAGGGAGGGTAGAGGAGAGGGTTGGGTGGGTAGGGAGGGTAGAGGAGAGGGTAGGGAGGGTAGAGAGAGGTTTGGGAGGGTAGAGGAGAGGGTAGGGAGGGTAGAGGAGAGGTTTAGGAGGGTAGAGAAGAGGGTAGGAAGGGTAGGGAGGGTAGAGGAGAGGGTTGGGAGGGTAGGGAGGGTAGAGGAGAGGGTTGGGAGGGTAGGGAGGGTAGAGGAGAGGGTTGGGAGGGTAGGGAGGGTAGAGGAGAGGGTTGGGAGGGTAGAGGAGAGGGTAGGGAGGGTAGAGGAGAGGGTAGGGAGGGTAGACTAGAGGGTAGGGAGTGAGGCGTAGGGAGTGAGGCGCAGGGAGGGAGGCGGAGGTGACAGCTGGGTGTAACAGGAGCCGGCAGAAGTGAAAAGGTGGCGAGTGCCGTTGTCAAGATAAACCGAGGCGGCGGGGCGAATAAAAAAATAAAATAAGCCCAGCACCCATCCAGGCTGTCCGGCCAGGTGAAAATTGGCCGAAGTGGCGGCTTCGCAGGTGCTTTGCGCCCCGGCCGCGGCTGTCACTCAGGCTGCCGGCCGCTGACAGCTCCGGCCAGTCTGGAAATTCTTCTGGGAGCGAAAATCTGGCGAAAAGCAACACTGGAAGATTCAACAGAAACCCCGGGAGGGCTGCCTTTGGCGAGGGACGGCCGCTCACCTGGGCCTGACGGTGCCACTGGCCAGCGCAGGTGAGGAACTGTGAATTTTCGCAAGATGAAGGAGTTTTGAAGGTCAGATCATCTCAGTTCTCTAGAATGACTCCACAATGACCAGTATTGATGTCAGTCATCCAGAATGACCTCGCAATGACCAATACGCTCGTATTGATATCAGTCATCCAGAATGACCCCACAATGATCAATATTCAACTCAGTCACCTAAAATAACCGATATTGATCTCAGTAATCTAGAATGACCTCACAATGACCAATATTGATCTCAGACATCTAGAATGACTTCACCATGATCAATATTCATTTCAGACATCTAGAATGACCTCACAATGATCAATATTCAACTCAGTCACGTCACCTAGAATGACCCCAAAATGACCGAGATTGATCTCAGTAATCTAGAATGACTCCACAATGACCAATATTGATCTCAGTCATCTTGAATGACCCACAATGACCAATATTGATCTCAGTCATCTTGAATGACCCACAATGACCAATATTGATCTCAGTCATCTTGAATGACAGCACAATGACCAATATTGATCTCAGTCATCTTGAATGACCCACAATGACCAATATTGATCTCAGTCATCTTGAATGACCCACAATGACCAATATTGATCTCAGTCATCTTGAATGACCCACAATGACCAATATTGATCTCAGTCATCTTGAATGACAGCACAATGACCAATATTGATCTCAGTCATCTTGAATGACAGCACAATGACCAATATTGATCTCAGTCATCTTGAATGACAGCACAATGACCAATATTGATCTCAGTCATCTTGAATGACAGCACAATGACCAATATTGATCTCAATCATCGAGAATGACCCCAGAATGACCAACATTGAAGGATTTCAAGCAACCCAAAACGAGCTAAAAATGACCAACATCTTTAATGAGTTGCTACCCTCCCAATAATAACTGAAAAGCTCTTTATTAGTTATCAAATCCATTCACGAGAGCTCAAGTCCGAGTCAATGCCCGAGCAGAGGAATTTCCGTGATAAAATCTGCCTCTGAGCTGCCACTGAGTGGATAATGGACCAGCGAACTATGATGACGGATGAGAGGCTGCGCTCAAGTCGGAAGCCGAAGCCCAAATTCGATTCATATTCAAATTCGCCTTGTTCTTATCTGAGCTGCTCAAGGAGCCCCGCTGGGAATCGTTCGGTCGCCCCGGCACCGGAGCCGCGGCGCGTTAGCTGCCATGCGATCGGCCGGGACCATTTCACATGCGGCTGAGCTGGGGAATGGGAGTGGGAAACTTGCTCACCAACTGCTCTGCGACTGGGGCTGGGAGGCTTTCTGTCTGTCTGTCTGTCTGTCTGTCTGTCTGTCTGTCTGTCTGTCTGTCTGTCTGTCTGTCTGTCTGTCTGTCTGTCTGTCTGTCTGTCTGTCTGTCTGTCTGTCTGTCTGTCTGTCTGTCTGTTTGTTTGTCTGTCTGTCTGTCTGTCTGTCTGTCTGTCTGTCTGTCTGCCTGTCTGCCTGCCTGTCTGTCTGTCTGTCTGTCTGTCTGTCTGTCTGTCTGTCTGTCTGTCTGTCTGTCTGTCTGTCTGTCTGTCCGTCTGTCTGTCTGTCTGTCTGTCTGTCCGTCCGTCTGTCTGTCTGTCTGTCTGTCTGTCTGTCTGTCTGTCTGTCTGTCTGTCTGTCTGTCTGTCTGTCTGTCTGTCTGTCTGTCTGTCTGTCTGTCTGTCTGTCTGTCTGTCTGTCTGTCTGTCTGTCTGTCTGTCTGTCTGTCTGTCTGTCTGTCTGTCTGTCTGTCTGTCTGTCTGTCTGTCTGTCTGTCTGTCTGTCTGTCTGTCTGTCTGTCTGTCTGTCTGTCTGTCTGTCTGTCTGTCTGTCTGTCTGTCTGTCTGTCTGTCTGTCTGTCTGTCTGTCTGTCTGTCTGTCTGTCTGTCTGTCTGTCACAGTGTCTGTCTGTCTGTCACAGTGTCTGTCACGGCATGAGTTTGTCACCAATTCTCCCATCTCCCCTGTTCCCTGCTGTTTCAGTTTCTCTGCTCCCCACCCGAGCCGCAGCCCAGCCTGAGCCAGCTCAAATCCCCCAGCTCAAATCCCCGCCCCTTCACCGGACCGCGCGAGTTTGTGTCGCCTGCAAATGCGCTCAGCCGGGCCACTTGAGCCGTGTTTTCCCAGCTCAGAATGGGCCGGTGATTGCGGAGGCGCGGAGCGGTGCTCAGTCAGCTCAGAGGATTATCCCTGCTCACCGGGAGCTGCTCAGGAGTAGCCGGGGCAAAACTGCACGGGGGAAATGGTGCTGGCCGGGACAGAGGAAGTGGGGGCCGCAGGGCGGCTGCAGCAGGCGGCGGAAACCTTTGACTGGACAACTCAACCAGAAATCTATTTATTAATCGACTTGAGTTTCAAAGCTTTCAATATCGAATTTGAGTCGCTGAAAAAGATGAGCAACAGAAACTTGAGGGGATGCAATTAAGGAGATTAAATGATATTAATAGGGATCAGGGCCTGGGGGTGACCGACAGCTGCTAAGGGATCCCCATGGGGTTTCATGGGCCTTAAGCACTCGACTGCTGTAAGCACTCGGCTGGGGTGAATGTGCAATACTTTAATCAGCTTGGAACTGCCAGCGTGTATTGATGGACAAGTTTGTTTCAAGGCTTGACTTAAAATTATTCTGCAGAAATAAGAACGGTGAGGTTTCAAGGGAGAAAGGAGAGAGGAGAAAAGAGAGGAGAGAAAAAAGGAGGGATGAGAGAGGAGAGAGAAGAGGGGAGAGAGAAGAGGGGAGAGAGAAGAGGGGAGAGAGAAGAGGGGAGAGAGAAGAGGGGAGAGAGAAGAGGGGAGAGAGAAGAGGGAGAGAGAAGAGGGGAGAGAGAAGAGGGGAGAGAGAAGAGGGGAGAGAGAAGAGGGGAGAGAGAAGAGGGGAGAGAGAAGAGGGGAGAGAGAAGAGGGGAGAGAGAAGAGGGGAGAGAGAAGAGGGGAGAGAGAAGAGGGGAGAGAGAAGAGGGGAGAGAGAAGAGGGGAGAGAGAAGAGGGGAGAGAGAAGAGGGGAGAGAGAAGAGGGGAGAGAAGAGAGTAGAGAGGCTGAGATAAAGAGCAGCAGACGTGCAGAGACCAGGTGTGGGAGGTAATGCGGAAGAGTAGAGGCAGGAGTGGGGGCGGAAGCTGAGCTGGCACAAGAGAAGAGCATGATGGAGGCGGGATGCAGCGGATCGGGTAGGCAGATGATGCCAGCATATTTATAAATAATTGCAGCCCGCCTGGCCAGCCGCTCCCAGCGGACATCCGGGGCAACTTCGGCTGCCAAATAAACAGAAATAAACACAAAAAATTGCACCTGGGATTCGCGCGGGCGAGGTGTCCGGTAGTCAGGGCTGGAGAGGGCTGATTAATATGCTAATTAGCTGGCCTGAGACCGGGCTGAGAGCAGAATTCATTACAGTCGCGCCATTGCTTGAGAAAATCACTCTGGGTCATCGATCACTGACCTGAGCGAGTCCAGGAGCACTTGGTAAACACTGCGTCTTTCCCAGCTGCATGTGCAAAATATGAGAGGACTTGATGGAGACACTCACAGCCTCTGCTCAGGCTCTCCCGAAATTAAATTGGCTCGGAAATAACCGATATTGAGTCATAAATTACTGATATTGAGTCAGAAATGACAGATATTGAGTCAGAAATTACAGATATTGAGTCAGAAAGGACAGATATTGAGTCAGATATGACAGATATTGAGTCAGAAAGGACAGATATTGAGTCAGAAATTACAGATATTGAGTCAGAAAGGACAGATATTGAGTCAGAATTGACAGATATTGAGTCAGAAATTACTGATATTGAGTCAGAAATGACAGATATTGAGTCAGAAAGGACAGATATTGAGTCAGAAAGGACAGATATTGAGTCAGAAAGGACAGATATTGAGTCAGAAAGGACAGATATTGAGTCAGAAATGACCGATATTGAGTCAGAAAGGACAGATATTGAGTCAGAAAGGACAGATATTGAGTCAGAAAGGACAGATATTGAGTCAGAAATTACAGATATTGAGTCAGAAAGGACAGATATTGGGTCAGAAAGGACAGATATTGAGTCAGAAATTACAGATATTGAGTCAGAAAGGACAGATATTGAGTCAGAAAGGACAGATATTGAGTCAGAAATGACCGATATTGAGTCAGAAAGGACAGATATTGAGTCAGAAATTACTGATATTGAGTCAGAAATTACAGATATTGAGTCAGAAATGACAGATATTGAGTCAGATATTACAGATATTGAGTCAGAAAGGACAGATATTGAGTCAGAAAGGACAGATATTGAGTCAGATATTACAGATATTGAGTCAGAAATGACAGATATTGAGTCAGATATTACAGATATTG
>NIVC01001517.1:145000-147500 GCA_002269645.1 Macrostomum lignano | reverse complement strand
GTGGACACAATATCTAAACCATTGGAGACAATATCTAAACCAGTGGACACAATATCTAAACCAGCGGATACTATCTCTAAAATAATGGACACAATATCAAAGCCAACAGACACAATCTCGAAACAAATGGACACAATATCTAAACCAATGGACGCACTATATGAATCATTGAGCTTACGGACTCGAATCAATGGACACAATTTACTAAATTACAAAAGAAGGCGAATGAAAGTCTTGAGTTCCTGCGATGTGAGAAAGAGTTGCTCACCGCTCAGCGATGGAACTGAGCATGTTTATTTTTTAGTAGCTAAAAATAGAAACACCTCGTTTGGGTACAAAAAGGAAAAAAATAAGGAATTTATGAGTAGTACGTGCGATCATTTTGGATATGAAAATAGCTTTGGGCCACTTGCCCCACAAAACTCTTAGTCAACTGGTTTGAAACTTTTTATACTTCCCTATGGCAGTTCACCGATAGGGGCTTTTGCATTGGTTCTACTGATTCAAGCTAGTAGTCAGGTCGGAGACTTGTTTTAGTCATTTCTTCAGTCCATCTGCCCTCGTTTCTGCTTACTGTCTTTCTCTCCCTCTGTAAAAGTTCAGCCCGATCTTGTAATTCTTATCTCTCTCCCTCGCTGACTTCTGATTGGCTCTTCAATCTCGCCTCTTTCCTCAGTCGCGCACTCCACCCCTACATTTCTTATCCCCCCTCGCCCTAATTGAAAGTCTTATTTAGATTGACGAGCCAATCAGAAGGCAGCGAGGGAGAGAGATAAGAATAGCAAGACTGAACCAGACCGAGAGGGAGAGAAACAGACCAAATAGAGACGGGGCAGACGAACTGAAGAGGTGTACTAAGCAAATCGCAATAGAGAACCGAAGCCAAGCATGTGACACAAAAATTGCCAAAAATCACTCCCAAGTGTTTGAAAGCAGCGAATTGAGGCTCGCAAAAGAGTTAGCAAGCTCGGAAACAAAATCCGTTAAATCTGTTTAAGCATCGGAGCTGAAATAATATAATAATAACAATAGTAATAATAGAGTGAAACCGGAGAGTAGAGAGAGGGAGCCATGGACTCGATGACATGTGAAAGCGATCACTAGAAGCAGCAATTTGAAAGCGGGCGAAAGTATGAAAGCAATGGAATTGACAGGCCAAGCTGGATACGGGTAACCAACACTCGGCAGAGCCGTCTTGGCCAATATGCACAGCAAATATGGGCACACAGTTTTCTCAATTTACAGCGAAAATCAGCAGATATGCACACAATTGCGATAGTTCAGTAGGTCAGTTTTTCCCAGAGAAGTAAGCCGAATAATGACTCGGGCAATGTACCCTGGTATGAATAATAAGCCAGGCAGAGGGGAGGCGGCAGCTGACTAGACCAGGGCTGCTGGCTCCGACACCTCGATTATCGTTGCTTCCACCGGAGTCGCCGCTCCTTCAGCGGCTTTCGCCGGGCCAGCTGCCTTGACGGCCGTCTCAGCCGCCTCGGCGACATCCTCGGGAGCCGGCAGGAGCGGCAGCACGGGCAGCGGCGCCCGCCAGTAGGAGAAGTGCGAGAAGTGGCCGTGGTCGGCGAACCGGTGCTGGAACGGCGGGAACACGAGGTCCGCCACCTCAGCCAGCGCCTGGTAGGAGGACGGCAGGCAGTCGCCGGACTCGCGGTTGACCTCTCCCTGCGGATTGACAGTGAAGCACCTGGCGTGGTTGACGCTCACCTCTGTGTAGGACAGCGCGTCAGACGGCCGGTTGCCGAAGCCGGCCCAGAACGGCTGCGCCTCGGCCGGAACAGCGAGCGCACGTCGCGCAGACAGGCGATTTTGAAGGCCTCCGGCCTGCGGGCGATCACCTCCTGGTGGAAGGCGCGCATCAGAGACAGCGGCGACAGCAGCACCGGCCCGTCGGGCAGGGTGACGCCCTCCTGTCGAACGCGCTGCAAGAAACGCCGGGTGACGGCTGACTGGCCGATGGCCCTGGCGGACAGGTACAGGAATCTGTAGTCGTTCTTTTCTATAGCCGAGAACAGCTTGGTGATGCGCGGCTGTGTCCAGTCTTTGCCGACCATGGGCAGAATGTGTCCCAGCACGTCCGAGCGAGTGATGGTCCCGTCGATATCCGAAATCACAATGCGGTCGTCGTGACCCCACAGGTAGACTCCACAGGTGCACTCCGTGGTGCCCTGGTACTTGGTTGTGATGCTGTAGCGGAGCTCATTGTAGCCTGGGCGCAGGTTCAGTTTCTTGAGCTGGTTGGAGGACAGACGTACAGTGCGAGCCCGCTGCTTCGGCTGCTGCTCGGCACCCTTGTCCTTCTGCCGCTCCTCGGCTGCCTCCTCCTTGATGTCTTCCACAGCTACAACAGCGTCGCCACCACCGGCTTCCTCGTCGTTTGGGTCGGTCTCCTCGGAGGGCCTGGCGCGGCCCCACGCGAACCAGGAGCGCATGGTGTTGCGCTTGCGCCGGAAGCGCATGTGGCGCTCCTTGAGGTTCTGCACAG
>NIVC01001517.1:0-140000 GCA_002269645.1 Macrostomum lignano | reverse complement strand
ATTATCTCATTTGAACATAAAAAACTCCGGGGCATTATGAAAGGAGTTGCCACTCCAGACCACAGGTTTCGGTCTCTTCGGACATGCCGTCACTGGCCTAGCGGTGTGGCTTCACCCCTGGCCCGCGCCACGCGCCACTGAGCTTAGCGGGGTGCGCAGCGCTAAGAGAACGCCCTTGGGAAGGCCGAGGTCGCTCTCATCCATATTGATAGACCCCCCAGCAACACTGTACGGCACTCCTTTCTCAGCTAAGTTGTGGTCCGACACAGAAATGCGCTGCAGTGCAGAGACATGCAGAATACAGAGGGTGGGGCAGCAGTGAACTTTCAGTGCGCTGCGGCTGAGGTTGCTGCCAGAACTCAGTGTTTTAATTTGGTATGGGCTGAGCTGGGTTGGTCTTTAAATAACACTTGCTGAGATGAGTCCTGTGTCACTGGGGCCACACCCCCCAGTGGAAGTGGCTTCCAGATATGGACTAACGGTGCATCATGTGACATGCTTGTGCGTATGCTGGTTTATCTCTGTCATTCAGTTTATCTGAATGAGACCATTAATCTCAGATGTACTTTTAGCTGCGCACTCTGGGGAGGGCATTTCAATAAGAACTGGTTTAACGGCAAGTTGTGTGACTGGGTGTGTGTGTGTGTGTGTGTGTGTGTCACGTGAACTTCTGCATTGCAGGTTTGAGCAGCCAGCAAAAGAACTAGATCTAACAGATTGTCAACTGGGGGGGGGGGTTAAATTTGCACTTTTTAGGTGAATTGTAGGTCAGCTAACTTTTGTTTTAATTTCCTGTGCGCAAGATGAAGTTGTTAGAAATTTCAACTGATTTGAAAATAGATAAACTTTTAGCTCCTTTCAGTTTTCAGAGGAGAGGAGAGGAGAGGAGAGGAGAGGAGAGGAGAGGAGAGGAGAGGAGAGGAGAGGAGAGGAGGAGAGGAGAGCTAACGTTAAGGCGCAGAGCAGAGAGAATCCAAAAGAGCAGCTCAAGGCCGCAGAGCACTCAGGAGGCGCAGCAGGCAGGCAGGGTGGTCGCGAGTCACTCCTGAGGGAGAAGGGGAAGGAAGGCGCTGAGCAGTGCCAAGGCCTGGCGGAGGTCGAGAAGCCATCCTGATCCCGGATCCCAGATTTGCTTCCCCAGCACTCGGTCGAGAGTCTCTGAGAGAAATCGAAACCTCCGGTGCGGCCTGAATTCCGGGCAAGCAGTCTTTTTGGGATGAAAAATCGTTGGCTATCATTGGAAATGGGAAATAATCCTGGGAAGATAGAAAGCTTTGGTGGATTGATGATGATATATAAACACTTACTGCATTTCTGGCTCGCCCGTAGAGCTGGGGATTTCCGTTCAATTATTTATTATATTTGCTGATGGGGATCAGGGAGCCACTTTCAAAATGAGATCGTGAAGGGAAAGAGAAATTTAAAGAACGGTCTTGACTGACAGCATCGTCACAGCTAGGGGGTCGCCATCATAAACCCGAAAAATTACAACTCCGAAAGCATTTCCCATCATAAACCCGAAATATCATAACTCCATTCTTGCATTCTTGATTTCTTGTCTGAAACTCTTTATCTCGTTTTATCATACATCTTTTGCTTGAAAAATGATACTCTCTAAGTTTCTTTGGGGTTACTGGCTACACCAAATTGGTACTTTTTACTGCTTGTCGAAACTCACCTCAGACAGTCCAGGAGCGGTTGCAGGGGCGGTTGCAGGAGCGGTTGCAGGGGCGGTTGCAGGGGCGGTTGCAGGGGCGGTTGCAGGGGCGGTTGCAGGGGCGGTTGCAGGGGCGGTTGCTAGGGCGGTTGCAGGGGTTGGGGCGGTTGTTGGGGCGGTTTCTGTGGTGGTTGCTGGGGCGGTTTCTGGGGCGGTTGCTGGGACGGTTGCAGAGGCGGTTGCAGGGGTTGGGGCGGTTGCTGGGGCGGTTTCTGTGGTGGTTGCTGTGGCGGTTTCTGGAGCGGTTGCTGGGACGGTTGCTGGGGCGGTTGCTGGGGCGGTTGCTGGGGCGGTTGCTGGGGCGGGTTGCTGGGGCTGTTGCTGAGGTGGTTACTGGGGCGGCTGCTAGGGCGGTTCCTGGGGCGGTTGCAGGAGCAGTTGCTGGGGCGGTTCCTGGGGCGGTTGCAGGAGCAGTTGCTGGGGCGGTTGCTTGGGGGGTTGCAGTAGCGGTTAACATGGAAGATGGAACCATAATTCTTCTCGACATTTAAATTTACGTTACAATGTTTCAAAGACTCCGTTTTGCACCCTCTCATTATTTTCAATACGCACTGGCAGTGACTCAGTGCCAATTCTGAGCAGTTTTCTGTTTTCAATCGCAAGCTGAGTCAACCGGACTGAGAAACAAAAGCTAATAAAATAACAAACAGAAATATCTTGTCAGACTCGAATGAATTATATACGTGCGAGCTATATTTAGAATATTTTGAGAATCCAATCCACAGTACCGACACGGAATTCAGAGACCTTCTACTGCAGGTCAGAGTTATTTATCTTTATTTTGTTATGCGGGACGGTTTCAACCAGTCCCAGAGCCCGATAAATGAAATGATGCTTACATCGTCTTACTTTGCTTCCAGGGCCAAGGTTCACAGTCCTACAAAAAGTATTGTAGACCAGAATTGAAGACTTCGTTTTCTTAGGGTGTAAAAAATCCGCGGGATTCTAAACTTCAAAGGGAACAACCAGTTAGGATACATTTTTAAGGAAAAAAATTCATGAAGGACCCATTTTTCTGAAGAAGTGAAGCCCCGTACGAGCGTATATAACCTAGATGCTTTAAGTTGAGCATACTGGGAGCCTAGATAATGTTCAAAACATTTGAAGTGTACGACTCGTATCTTAATGCTTGAAAGATCCTATTTCAAATTTGATATGAATTTGCTTTTAATCTACAAGCTTAGCATTTTAAGTCTTGCACAATCGACCTATCCGTGTCAGTTGAGGCTGAAATTCAGTGTGAGTCAAGTGCAAAAACAATTACTGAAATCTTCTCTTACTTTTAGTTTAACTTTTCAATGCATCATGCTACTTGCAGTAGGATTAATTGCAGTTCAGGTTTAAAATCTTTTTTAAATATTGAAGCATGATTTCTTCGCAGTGGCTTTTAAATAGAGAAAAGTTGTTAGTGATGGCGTTGCCGATATATAAGGCAAATTGGATTTACGGATGAAACCAACTTTTCGACACAAAGACATACTCACAAAGCCACGTTGACAAGCAAATACATCTCTGGTTCATACATGCTTAGCAGACTACTCAAGTAGTAGGCATCGTCAACTTTTAAAAACATCAAACCTCATGTTTCATAAAATCTTCAAATAAAATTATTTTGCAGAATAAATTCGACCCGCAGTTCTAAATTTTATTGTCTCCATCTACATTAGATAGCGTTGAAGTTATTCTCCCGATATGTATCGATGGCAAACTTTATAGAGCAGATTTTCAACAACTGGAAGAAAAACCGTGGGTGCATCCAGAGAGGAAGCCGCCAGATTGTGTCACAGGCGGGGGTCCGCCAACTGACCCCAAATCCAAAACGAAGTCGGAGCTCCCCGCAGGCACGGTGGGAGGAGCGACTTTGCAGGAAAAGCAGAGGGCCATTGTTGGGAGTCGAATCGAAATGGGATCTTCAAAGAAAACTAAATCCCCATTCTCGCGCTTGGCTTCAGCCTTCGGCGGCAAGTCACAGCGGGGTGTCTCTGAGCTGTTCAAGAAGCTTCCAGGATCGCCGCGGGAGGCTGCAAGCTCCACTGGCGTCCGGAGCGACTTCCTTAATGTTGCGCCCAATGGTCTGCGTGCTTAGCGGCGAGCAAAGTCAGGCATTGTGAAGTGCCGGCCAAGGGGAAGCCGGGGCAATTATCAGCTGAGGCCTCGCCTCCCACTTCGCTCCGATCACTGATTTTTTTAAATACTCGCCTAATTGGAAACCGCCCGCTGGGCAGTCAATTTGGCACCTCTGACAAGTGGCAGCCTGGGTCACTTTCACTGCGGCTTTGTGTCTATCTGTCTATCTATCTATCTATCTATCTATCTATCTATGTATCTATGTATCTATCTATCTATCTATCTATCTATCTATCTATCTATCTATCTATCTATCTATCTATCTATCTATCTATCTATCTATCTATCTATCTATTTATCTATCTATCATTTATGCCAAGCAATTTAAGCTACATGAGCAGGCTGAGTCAGCAGAGCACACTGGGTGAGGTGGCCCCTCCAGACCACTTAAACTGCCTAATTAATTGCTGCAGCTGCAAGCAATGTCAGAGCTCGGGCTCAATGATGAAAGCTCATCTTGGCCACCACCAGACACCAATTAGACATGATAGACAAAAAGGTATTGCAACAACAGTTGAATGCACAGATGCACAGGAGGCCTGCAGCATGCTTAATTGCAGCTCTGCATGGAGTGGCCAGGCTGCAGAACAGGCTCCTTCACGGGTCCGCAGGCCTCTCTCTCTCTCTCTCTCTCTCTCTCTCTCTCTCTCTCTCTCTCTCTCTCTCTCTCTCTCTCTCTCTCCTCGCTTCACCTCTCTCAACCCGCCACCTGTCAATCAATTAGAATGAGAGTGATGAATGCTTCAGGCTTCAACAGAAAATGAAAATCGGCCAAGGTTTTTGAGCTATTCCAAATGACTCAAAATGAGGCGCAGCTGAGTGAACGGGAGCTGGGGTTGCTGGTCTCTAGCTGCATGTTTTCTTCAGTAAATAATTGTTTTCGTAGTGATGCGGCAAAGGAAGTAGTAGCCAAGTTCCAAGGTTCTCGAACAAGGTTCTAGTTCTGGATCTCTCGTATGGATGCGGCCTCAAACGCATGCAGGCATTTTCATTTCATTCTCATATTTCATAGCTGCCACTAACTATGCAAGCACTATAGCGTGACTGTAATCTCTGTAGCAAAAACCTTTAATCCTGGCAATGAAGCAATCTTGGATACTGAGTAAAGTACACCTCAGTGGCGCTTAAAAGTACACCTCAGTGGCGCTTAAAAGTACACCTCAGTGGCGCTTAAAAGTACACCTCAGTGGCGCTTAAAAGTACACCTCAGTGACGCTTTAAAGACACCTCAGTGGCGCTTTAACAGACACTTCAGTGGCGCTTCAAAAGACACCTCTGTGGCGCTTTAAAGACACCTCAGTGGCGCTTCAAAAGACACCTCAGTGGCGTTTAAAAGACACCTCAGTGGCGCTTTAAAGACACCTCAGTGGCGCTTTAAAGACACCTCAGTGGCGTTTAAAAGACACCTCAGTGGCGCTTTAAAGACACCTCAGTGGCGTTTAAAAGACACCTCAGTGGCGCTTTAAAGACACCTCAGTGGTGCTTAAAAGTGGTGGTGCTAGTCAGGTGCTAGTCAGGTGCTAGACACCTCAGGTGGTGCTAGTAGGACACCTCAGACCTCAGTAGCGCCAAAAGGACACCTCGAGGTGCCAAAAAGACACCTCAGTGGCGCCAAAAGTAACCTCAAAATGCCAGGCCAATTCGTCAAGGGGTCAAATTCAAAATATGCTACGCGAGCTGTCAGATTGACAGCTTGTCATCAGACGCACGCGGCACTGGGTGGTCCGCCACTTCGCCAGCCTTCCAAGCCCTGAGAGGCTCTTGGCCGAATGACCGCAGCAGGAGGGCCGGCTTGAGACCAAATCCGAGCCTGGGAACTGCCTTTAATGCGTTCTCCGTTGGATTTATTGAGCACTTCTCAGCCTGGACTCCGAGTGCATTTAGCGGAGCCAGCACTGCTCACACTGTTACCGTAATTACTGTTTGAGACATTTGTGCTGTACCTTGGATTTGCCATCCAATTTTTGACATGCACTCTGTGTGTCTAGGAATTCTCCATATCTGTAATAGGGCATTATCAATAGCTGCAGAAGGGAATTCTCCATATCTACGGTAGGGAAATATCCATATCTACAGTAGGGAATTCTCCAAATTTACATTTGTGAGCTCTCCATAGCTGCAGTAGGGAATTCCCCATAACTACAGTAGGGAATTCCCCATATCTACAGTAGGGAATTCTCCATATCTAACAGCAGCGAATTCCCCATATCTACATCAGGCAATTCCCCTCAGTTTATTTACAGCAGGGAATTCCCCATATCTGCAGCAGGGAATTCCCCATATCTACAGTAGCGAATTCTCCATATCTACAGTTATGGAATTCCCCATTTCTACAGTAGGAAATTGTCCATATCTAACAACAGGGAATTCCCCATATCTGCAGCAGGGAATTCCCCATTTCTACAGTACGTAATACTCCATATCTAACAGCAAGGAATTCCCCATATCTACAGTAGGGAATTCCCCATTTCTACAGTAGGTAATTCTCCATATCTAACAACAGCGAATTCCCCATAACTACAGTAGGGAATTCTCCATATCTAACAGCAGCGAATTCCCCATATCTACAGCAGCGAATTCCCCATATCTACAGCAGGGAATTCCCATATCTACAGCAGGGAATTCCCCATATCTGCAACAGGGAATTCCCCATATCTGCAACAGGGAATTCCCCATATCTACAGCAGGGAATTCCCCATATCTGCAACAGGGAATTCCCATCTCTAAAGCGGTGAACCTCCCATCAGCTGACAGAACAAATGCCCAGTCTAAGTGTCACAAAGCAGCAAGGCACGCACAGAACCTCACCAATTTTCGGTTCCTGTGACTCCCTAATCACCTTGCATAGCCCGCGGCCATTGTGTCCGAGTTCAAATACACACAGGCAGCAAATACCGAGCCTAAAAGACGGACAAAAGCAGACAGACGGACAAGGCAAACGCTGCAACACCTGCTCATTAGCGAGACTGAGACACGGCTACTCCAAGCCTGGGGAAACAGCAGCGCAGATGAGATGCAAAGTTGAAAGCCAGTCGCTAAAATGCCAGCTAGAGGGTAAAAATTTATGAAAAATTAGTAGGCATGGACCTCCCGCTGGGCTGCGAAGGCTGTCGGTGTTGGAACCGGTTCAGCCCGCGGAGCTCTAGACAGAGCATCTGGCGGGGCAACTTCACAATCCTCATAAGTACAAGCCTTGAGGTGCGTCAGTGAGATGCAGCCTTGGGGTGAGCACTGAGTCACAAAATGAGCACTGAGTCACAAGAATGAGCACTGAGTCACCAACAGGATCCCTGAATGAACAAAATGAGCACTGAGTCACCAGAATGAGCACTGAGTCACCAGAATGAGCACTGAGTCACCAGAATGAGCACTGAGTCACCAGAATGAGCACTGAGTCACCAGAATGAGCACTGAGTCACCAGAATGAGCACTGAGTCACCAGAATGAGCACTGAGTCACCAGAATGAGCACTGAGTCACCAGAATGAGCACTGAGTCACCAGAATGAGCACTGAGTCACCAGAATGAGCACTGAGTCACCAGAATGAGCACTGAGTCACCAACAGGATCCCTGAATGAACAAAATGAGCACTGAGTCACCAGAATGAGCACTGAGTCACCAGAATGAGCACTGAGTCACCAGAATGAGCACTGAGTCACCAGAATGAGCACTGAGTCACCAGAATGAGCACTGAGTCACCAGAATGAGCACTGAGTCACCAACAGGATCCCTGAATGAACAAAATGAGCACTGAGTCACCAGAATGAGCACTGAGTCACCAGAATGAGCACTGAGTCACCAGAATGAGCACTGAGTCACCAGAATGAGCACTGAGTCACCAGAATGAGCACTGAGTCACCAGAATGAGCACTGAGTCACCAGAATGAGAACTGAGTCACCAGAATGAGCACTGAGTCACCAGAATGAGCACTGAGTCACCAACAGGATCCCTGAATGAACAAAATGAGCACTGAGTCACCAGAATGAGCACTGAGTCACCAGAATGAGCACTGAGTCACCAGAATGAGCACTGAGTCACCAGAATGAGCACTGAGTCACCAGAATGAGCACTGAGTCAGCAGAATGAGCGCTGAGTCAGCAACATGATCCCTGGTTCGGGCCAGTCTCATCCAGTTAGTTTCCAATCCAGACTTCTAGCCTTCATGCTCCACAATCGAAGCGAAATTGGCCCAACAGACTGTTGGTTTCACCACTTTTGTGATTTTTTGGGGTTTCCATAATTTCGTGTCGATAATGCCAGTCGCGCTCACCGAGCCCTGACCCCACAAATTAGGGCCCAGGCTATTGTGGCGCTGCACCTCATGCGTTACAACTATATCTACTTGTACATATTAATTAACTGGCCAATAAATTCTGAGCAAGCTGGCTTGTGAATTGTCTTGAGAGCTGCTCCTTTTCCATTTTAATGGTTGATGCCGGACTTCTGGCTGGCTGGGGCGCTGATGATTGCTTATTGTGTTAAATAGTGGGCCTGAGTAAACAGAGGTAGAAGGGTAGATAGAGTGGGCATTGGGTAGATAGAGTGGGCATTTGGTAGATAGAGTGGGCATTGGGTAGATAGCAGTGGGCATTGGGTAGATAGAGCTGGCATAGGGTAGATGGAGGCGGGCAGGGGTAGATGGAGGCGGGCAGGTGTAGATGGAGGCGGGCAGGTGTAGATGGAGGCGGGCAGGTGTAGATAGAGGCGGGCAGGTGTAGATAGAGGCGGGCAGGTGTAGATAGAGGCGGGCAGGTGTAGATAGAGGCGGGCAGGTGTAGATAGAGGCGGGCAGGTGTAGATAGAGGCGGGCAGGTGTAGATAGAGGCGGGCAGGTGTAGATAGAGGCGGGCAGGTGTAGATAGAGGTGGGCAGGGGTAGATGGAGACGGGCAGGGGTAGATGGAGACGGGCAGGTGTAGATGGAGACGGGCAGGTGTAGATGGAGACGGGCAGGTGTAGATGGAGGCGGGCAGGGGTAGATGGAGACGGGCAGGGGTAGATGGAGACGGGCAGGGGTAGATGGAGACTGGCAGGGGTAGATGGAGACGGGCAGGGGTAGATGGAGACTGGCAGGGGTAGATGGAGACTGGCAGGTGTAGATGGAGACTGGCAGGTGTAGATGGAGACGGGCAGGGGTAGATGGAGATTGGCAGGGGTAGATGGAGACTGGCAGGGGTAGATGGAGACGGGCAGGGGTAGATGGAGACTGGCAGGGGTAGATGGAGACTGGCAGGGGTAGATGGAGACTGGCAGGTGTAGATGGAGGCAGCTAAGAGACTGTGTGTTAACTGTGCAAAGTGAGCCGTCAGTTATCAGCAGTGTTTTTTATTCAAGTGCCATAAAAAAATCGATAAAAACCTGGTGTAAAATTAGCATCGAGATGAACGGCTGAGCGAGTCAGCTGACGACTGCATGTGGAAAGTCAGCATTTGAAAGCCACAGTCCTTGGGTTCTGCTTGATAACTGACTTAATAGATCAGGAGACGCCGTTCTTGACAAACGCAAACTTAGCATAATATGCATTTAAATTCCTTCCTTTTCGCGCAACGAGCCCTTGTGAAGTTTAATAACTTTGTTTAGCTGCAGGGAGTTCGTGTGGAACGAAACTCGAAATTCAACTGCAATTAACTGCGGACTTGGGTGGTTCCGCTTCGAGTACGAATGTACGCATAGATTTGTGTTTTGCATAATTATGTGCTGGGATTTTCTTCCTTGCAAAACTGCACTTATCGAGGGTCACGGATGCTTCATGGCGAAGACTGTTTTAGCAGGTTGTGCGGCTGCAGCTGATGAGGGATTGATTGAGACTGCGTGGAAGAAGCAGTGAGAGTCAGCAGCTGAGACTCGTATGCTATTGAGATTCAAAGATGCGACAGGTTGAAAGATGAAAGATGACACTGAGAAAGCACGAGAGTCAGAGATGAGGCAGACAGAGGAGCCCATGCTGAGAGTCAGAGATAAGATCGAAAGAGGAACCCATGAGAGTCAGAGATGAGACAGACAGAGGAACCCATGAGGGTCAGAGATGAGACAGACAGAGGAACCCATGAGGGTCAGAGATGAGACAGACAGAGGAACCCATGAGAGTCAGAGATGAGACAGACAAGATGAACCCACGAGAGTCAGCGATGAGACAGACAGAGAATCCCATGAGAGTCAGCAATGAGACAGACAGAAGATCCTATGAGAGTCAGAGATGAGACAGACAGAGGAACCCACGAGAGTCAGAGATGAGACAGACAGAGGGTCCCATGAGAGTCAGTGATGAGACAGACAGAGGAACCCGTGAGAGTCAGAGATGAGACAGACAGAGGAACCCATGAGGGTCAGAGATGAGACAGACAGAGGAACCCATGAGGGTCAGAGATGAGACAGACAGAGGAACCCATGAGGGTCAGAGATGAGACAGACAGAGGAACACATGAGGGTCAGAGATGAGACAGACAGAGGAACCCGTGAGAGTCAGAGATGAGACAGACAGAGGAACCCATGAGGGTCAGAGATGAGACAGACAGAGGAACCCATGAGGGTCAGAGATGAGACAGACAGAGGAACCCACGAGAGTCAGAGATGAGACAGACAGAGGAACCCACGAGAGTCAGAGATGAGACAGACAGAGGAACCCACGAGAGTCAGAGATACCTGTGTGAAAATAAGTTACGGTACTTATTTGGTTGTTAAGGTGTGCTTTATTAGCCCGCAAAATACCTGAGATAATCCGCTCAATTTGCACCTGCCTGAGCTGAGACCTTCTCCATTAGTTCAGAAGGTCTCGCTAGCTTTGTCCCGCGGGCTAAATTTCATTAGGAAATGTCCATGCAATTAATACCAATATAAAACTGCAGCTTATGCAGGTGAATTACCTTTTGTTGTTTTTCGCGAACAAACCTTAATACGGTATTGGAGATGACGGGCGGCCCATTAGCACCTGCACTTTGGTATTCAAAGTTTTTTGGGTGGGCAAGTTTTCAATTCATGGTAATGAGTCTCCATTGGTATTTTCGAATACCAAGTTGCGTCACCTGCAGTGCGATGGAGAGGTAATGGATGGGGATCCGGGAATTAACACCGCCTACCGTTTCGAATAACTGCACTGACAGATCTTGAAGCTAGATAAGGGACGGTAAGAGGGTTCAATTAGGATTCAGGCTCCATCATATTATAACTTTGCATATTTTGGTCAATCAATTTGAATTTTCTATTGTGATAAGGCCGTAGAAAGTTAAAAGGCTGTAGGTGCTGCTATAGGAGGCTTCGTGGGTATATTGGGAGTGCTTCAGGAATATTGGGAGTGCTTCGGGAGTATTGGGAGTGCTTCAGGAGTATTGGGAGTGCTTCAGGAGTATTGGGAGTGCTTCAGGAGTATTGGGAGTGCTTCAGGAGTATTGGGAGTGCTTCAGGAGTATTGGGAGTGCTTCAGGAGTATTGGGAGTGCTTCAAGAGTATTGGGAGTGCTTCAAGAGTATTGGGAGTGCTTCATGAGTATCGGGAGTGCTTCAAGAGTATTGGGAGTGCTTCATGAGTATCGGGAGTGCTTCAGGAGTATTGGGAGTGCTTCAGGAGTATTGGGAGTGCTTCAGGAGCATTGGGAGTGCTTCAGGAGTATCGGGAGTGCTTCGGGGATACTGGGAGTGCTTCAGGGATATTTGGAATGTTTCAGGAGTATTGGGAGTGCTTCGGGATACTGGGAGTGCTTCGGGATACTGGGAGTGCTTCAGGGATATTTGGGATGTTTCATGAGTATCGGGAGTGCTTCGGGGATACTGGGAGTGCTTCAGGGATATTTGGGATGTTTCAAGAGTATTGGGAGTGCTTCAGGGATATTTGGGATGTTTCAAGAGTATTGGGAGTGCTTCGGGATACTGGGAGTGCTTCGGGATACTGGGAGTGCTTCAGGGATATTTGGGATGGTTCATGAGTATCGGGAGTGCTTCGGGGATACTGGGAGTGCTTCAGGGATATTTGGAATGTTTCAGGAGTATTGGGAGTGCTTCGGGATACTGGGAGTGCTTTAGGGATATTGGGAGTGCTTCAGAGTAAACTTTGTATTGAAAGAAATTTTGCAAAATCTTTTAATAATATTAAATTCCAATATTTGCTTAGCACGTCAGTCATATAAGTTCAATATTTACCTTTATTACCGGTCACTGCGGCAACCAAGTTTTTTTAAATGAGCCGCTAAAACCTTCACACGTTTCTCAATGCAGCGGTCCCGAGTGGACCCAGGCGATTAAAATCTTTAGAATAATTTCATATAGGGGTTGCTGAATGAATGCAGCCTTTGGTTGCCATGCTGGGGGTCGGGGGCGGAGCCGAACCCCGCTTCACCACTTCCCCCTCATCCCTCACGTAGGTGTCCGAGGTGCCTAATTATTCCTATCCCTATACACAGGTAAAATCCATTGAATTTGAGTCCCATATAACCGGGAGGTCATTGCTAGGTGAAATCTGGCCCATCATCCTCAGGCATGACACTTTCGAGTTTCAGTTCTCAATTCTCAATTTATCTCCCGTGTCCATCTCGGGTGACTGGCCAACCTGTCACCCTAATGAAAATAACTCCCACCTCCTCATTTAGCCTCGGTTCCTAAATGAGTAAAGCGTGAAAATGGGTGGCCACAGGCAATTGAAAAGCGAATTCACTGGATAACCCATAATTTACCGCATATATAATAATACAACAGGTGAAGTGCTTCGACCTCTACTATACTTTAAACTATATACTTAGTTCTTGCTCCTTGCCATGGGCGGGGCGGGGACTCGCATAACAGGTGATTGTGCGGCCGCTTCTCTATAACTGTATTGCGACCGCATGCGTGCATTTGACATTCGAGAGCGGCTTTTATTCACCTATCTATGGCCAGAACCCCATCTCTGGCGTCACTTGTTGCCTTGTCTCTATTTTATTTCCATACTTTTTTTCCATAAGTTTTTATGCACACCTGTGGTCCCGGCTCGTATACTGTCTGAGTGTCTGACGCCTTTTCCGTGACTCATGACTGCTCTCGTCAGGTAATATCGAAAAAATAGCAACTCTGCACTGTCGCGACAGTTGGCCACTTGGCGTATGTTCACTAATAATAGCCGTTGCGGACTGCGCGGTAGTTCAGCCAATGAAAACCGTAACAATTTAACAAGTTTTCAACTTGTGTGCGCTTCAAGTTGCACCGGGGGAAGTCTCGGGTTGTCTCGCTAACTGTTATTTCTTGGAAATCGGAATTCTATTCCTCTAGTAGGTAGAGCGATTGCGGACAGGTGGTGTCGCCCTTACGTAGCGCTCGCTATCTTTTAGCTCTTTTTTCTGTGATAAATTTGTAACATTCAACTGTTTTGTTTCGTCATCTTGGGGTTGCCATTATTATCATTAAACATTGCACGAAATATTGAAAATGTATTTAAGTAATGTTACAATCATACTGGCGTACAAATAGACAAAAAATGTACAAGCCGCATGATCAATCAAGTTTTTCACTATTATTTTTCTACCCAATTTCAGTCACGCAGATGTACAGAAATGTACTTAAATTTGGTTTATTATTGATTGTACATAATGACTGTACATAATAATATCTACATTGAATAATAACAATTATCAGCGGTTCTGGCTAAGTGCAAATTAAAACTGGACCAATTGAACTTTTGACTTGGCCAGCAATAGAGGGGACGCCTCAGCTTCATTCAATTGAAAGTTGAAACCCAATAAAACAGTTTCAGTGCACAGTGAAGCCACCTCCCTGTCCGGGGGGAGGGGGGCGGGGCAATTACTTACTTACTTACTACTGACGGGGGGCGCAGGCGCCGCGAATAGGCCGCGAGGCCCCTATCGCAACCCCAAGGTAAAAGAGCACAAGGATTAGCCTTGGGGGTGCGCCCAGTCCCCGCCAGTAGTCGGCAGGTCCGCAGTGGAGGCATCGGCGACCCTCATCCGGCCGGAGGCCCGGACGAAGGCGCGGAGGTCTCGGATATTGTCCGCGGTGGTCAGCTCGTCCATCCGCTGGGGGTGGCCGAGGTATTTGTGCCGCGCCTTGTTGAAGTAAGGGCAGAAGGTGACGTGATGCTCCGCGGTCTCCTCTCCTATGCCACAGAAGGGACAGGTGGGAGGGCAACCGGTTTGCAACGATATATGTCTCTGGAAGAATCCGTGGCCGGTTAGGACCATGCACATCTCCCTGAGGTCGGTTCTGTTAAGCGAAATCAGATAATCAGAGAATATCCTGTTCAGGTTAGGCATGGCAGAGCGGCTCTGCCTGTACTCGGTGCAGCTGTTCCAGTGGAGCTGGTGCTGCTGATGGAGCCACCTGTTGATATGGCGGGTGACTTGCGACCTGGGGGTGGGTAGCCTCATCAGACGGTGGTTGCCGTCTGGGTTGCTGCCCTCCTTGGCGAGAGAGTCCGCGAGCTCGTTGCCCAGGATGTTGCTGTGACCAGGTGTCCAGATAATTCTAATCCTGTTAAGGACTGAGAGAGATTGCACACTGCGGTGGCATTGAGATACTGTAGCAGCGGAGATATTCTCAGTGGTTAAGGCCTTAATAGCAGCTTGGCTATCAGTGTAGAAATTAATGTCAAAATTATTAATGTTCGCCTGAAACAGTTGCTGGGCACACTGCTCAATGGCGCAAATTTCAGCTTGGAAAACTGAGGTGTTCTCACCGAGGTGCAGACTTTCCTGGAGAAGCATCTTACCCTCGTGGAAAATGGCAATACCCGCTCCAGCGCGGCCGTTGAACAGCGAGCCGTCGGTGAAGCAGTGAATGCCCTGGCTGCGCCGGTTCACACCGACATCCAGCGGAATGTTGTCTCGGCCAGGGATGGCGGTCTTGAAGCCCCTCCTGATGTTGAGGGCGGGAGGTCGACTATCCACATTGCCCAGGTCCATGTGGATGTTGTTAAGGTCGCGGCGGACAAAGTCCATATGCGGGATTAATGTTTTCATTGGCATAAAGCCAGAGGGCGCGTTATTTAACGTTTTATCTCTGATAAGCCGGGAGGCAGACTTCATAGCCTCCGCCCTAATAAATAGGTGAAGCGGAGGTAGGTTAAGGATAGTGTTCAGCCCCTCGTAAGGGGTGGACGGGTACGCACCTGTGATGGCACGGCAAATGCTGCCCTGAAGCTGGTACAGCCGCTGACGGGCGGCCTTCTGCTCCAGCACGCTAGTCCAGATGAGACTCGCGTATGTGATACTGGGCCGGATGATGCCGGTATAAATCCAACGGACCGTTCTAGGCGAGAGGCCCCAAGTCGGCCCGATGGCTCTGCGCAGCTGGGCAAAGCAGCGTTTTGCCCGACCGATGACGTTATCAAGGTGCTTCGTCCAGCGCAGGTCATGCGTTAGCGTCACACCGAGGTATTTGACCTCCTTCTTGAAGGGGATGTTTCTGCCATAGACAGTGAGGTTTTTCATCTCCCATTACGGCGCTTGGTGAAAACGACAGCGACAGTCTTAGTGACGCTGATTTTTAGGCCATGCTGTGTAGCCCAGTCGGCCGCCTTGTCGGCGAATTGCTGCATCAGGTTGCGCAGAGTGGCGGGGTCGGGTCCGCTGACGACCGCGGCAACGTCATCGGCGTAGCCCGCCCTGGTGATACTGCTGGGAATGTCAGCGGTTAGAAGTTCGTCCATGACGAGATTCCAGAGAAGTGGAGTTAGCACGCCACCTTGCGGGCCGCCTTTCATCACCGCCCGGGTGAGGGTAACGCCCATAAGTGTGGATGTCACAAACCTTTTGCGGATCATAAAATAAATCCAGCGAACAATGCTGTGTCTTACATTCCTGCGGGAAAGAGAATTTCTGAAGGAGCGGAAGAGGACATTGTCAAATGCTCCTTCGAAGTCAACGAACAACCCGCAAGCGAGTTGTTTGCTAAGGATGGCACTCTCAATTTTGGAGGTAATGGCGTGGAGAGCATGCTCAGTCGTCCTCCCAGGCTGGAAGGCGTACTGGTACTTACTGACAGGGTCGGAGCGCAGGTCGCACTCTCGAAGCCTCCACAGGATGAGCCTCTCCATCAGCTTAACACAAAAGGAAGTGAGGCTGATGGGCCGGAAGGATTTCACGTTGGTGTAGTCACCCTTAGCAGGTTTCGGGATGAACACGACTCTGGACATTCTCCAGATTGTGGGAATGTAACCTGTGGTATAACAGTCAACAAGCAATTTAGAGAAAGAATCAGCAAAGTTTTGCAGCTTTAGCGCCTCCTGCAGGATACAGGGGGCGATATTGTCAGGGCCAGACGATTTATACGGTTTAAAAGAATTTGCTGCCAGCTGGAGTAGCTGGGGGGTGGCGCACTGCTGGAAAAGCTTGTGATCACAAGGCCTGTGGTCATCGACCACGTACTCCGGTTCGTCAACCTGCGGAAAGCAGGTGGAGAAAAGAAGATTTAGCGAACCTTCGGCACTGGTAGTGTAGTTACCATCCAGGTGCAGAAGGGAGTTACACTGAGCTAGCGTGTCGTGCCTGAGAGTCCTGACCAGCCGGGCTGTGGGGTGTTGCCCTTCCAGGCCGGCGCAGTAGGCTTTCCAGGTGGTCTTCTTAGCCCTTCGGATAGCACTTTTGTACATCCTCAGAGCAGAGTGGTAGTTCTCCCAATCCTCTGGGGTATTCGAGCCGTTTGCGAGGCGTTGCAGTCGGCGGGTGTTTTTCTTCATGCGAGTGAGCTCTTGACTCCACCAAGGAGAGTATTTCTTCCTGCAAAACAGCTTAGGGGCGTTAGCGCGTATGGCGGTGTTTAGGATCTCAACGAGGGAGTTGCACCGATGCTCAATGCCAGGGAGATCCTCGCTGGAGTCCGGTAAGTTGGCTTCGGTCAGGAGTTTTAGCAGGTCTCTTCGAAAACCTGTCCAGTCGGCCTTTTTCAAATTAAGGCGGTCCCGGTTCTCATGACGGGCTCCGACGGAGCTGATGCTGTACTGAATGTACGAGTGGTCGGAAAGCGATGGGAGGTCATCCCTAACCAGCCAGCTGTGGACCTGATTGAGGGCGTTGTTGGAGACGAGAGTGAGGTCGATAACCTCACGCCGATTAGAGACAATAAATGTGGGTTTGCTGTCTCTGTTGCAAATGTGTAACGAGGAGGAGTTAATGAAATCAATTAGTAAGTCACCGCGCCTGTTAGTATCGCTACTAGACCAGGCAGTGTTGTGGGCGTTAGCATCGCAGCTAACGATAAGCTTCCGATCCTGGAGATTACAGAAGTCCGCCAGCTCCTGCAGGAGGGGGGGAGGGACGTCCTCCTGAATGTCCAGGTAAGCGGAAACGAAGGTCAAGTCAAAGACTGAGAAAGTACACATGTCTTTAGAGCAAAACATTGGCATAATAGTGGCCGGGAGGTCGTTTTTGACGAGGGCGATAGCTCTGGGGGTGTCGTTCGCGCAGAGGTACAGAGCCTGATAGCCTGGCGGCAGGCAGGTCGGCTTCCCCTTGCGGGTATACGGTTCCTGAATAAGGTAGATGTCAACTTCCTTGTTGGCAAAGGTGCCTGAAAGGTTGCTAGATGCTGCAAGGGCGTGGTGCAGGTTGATCTGAATAATGTGCAGGTTAACAGGTTGGTTCGCCGGCGGCGGATTATTTATTTGGTTGCTGGTGGCAGTGTCATCATTGGGCTGGCCGTTAAGGTTCGCCCTCAGCGCCCCGCTCCTAGTTTGGCACGGGGTTGGGAACGGCATTACTCGTTCCCAGAGCTATCCGAGCTCACGGACTCACCTCGGCGCCGATCGCCGGCTGGACGACGCCTGAGCAGCAGGTGGAAGACGATCTTCCACGCTCCGATGTAGGCGGCAAAATCGTCCTTCTTGAGGGCGTCTTCCCACTCCGCGGAGAAACCCATGTACAGGGTCTTGCCGGGAGCGCCTTTTGCCGGAACCTCCTTGAAGGCCCGGATACCGTCCTGAGGTAGGTCGGGGTTTTTACTGAGGAGCCGGGCGCGGATCTCCTCGATGCTTCTCGAGCCGGAGTAGAAGGCTCGGTAGCGCCTGCAGGGCGGCGGTGGTCGGGCACGCTCAACGACCAAAGGCGGGAGGGCGGTCGTGCAGGTGTCCCAGGAGATGGACACCAGGTTAGCCAGCGCGAGCTCGAGCTGGGCTTCGTCCTTGAAGGCGAGGATGACGCTGCCGTTGGCGTTTCGAATCGCCTCGACTTTGATGTCGAGGGCGTCGTTTTCCCAGAGGAAGTCATCAATCATGCCGATTGATGCTTCCATCTGGGCGGTGGTCAGCGTACCGCTAGCCGCGCGCACGCAGATTTTAAATTTCGGCTCCGTCGCCACTTTGGCGTACGTGCCGGCATTGGCCTCCTTTGGCCTCTTGGGGTCCAGCGAGGGGTCGGTACGCTCGTCTGGCTGCTGCCTTTTCCGCTCAGAGCCAGCCGAGGTTTTATCATCGCGCCTGCGACGGTTGACGACCTGGAAGCCGTCATTTTGAGACGCCCCTGTAGCGGGGGTAGAGGTGGACGCACCTGAGCGAGGTGTGGGGGTTTCCGCGGGATTCGCGGCAGAATCAACCTCCATGTTGGAGGGTTGGGGGATTGACGGACCCCCGGCCGCGGGAATTGACGGCTCCCGAGCCGTGTCAGGTGGTTTTGATTTATCCATGCAGAGTAGGCTGAAATGGAAAAACTGAAATGTAGAAAAGAGGGGGGGTAACCGCTCGGGGACTGGATATACCCCCAGCCAGCTCCGTGGAGCTACCCTCTGCCACGGTAAACAGCAGAGAAGCTTTGGGTTGCCGTCTTATCCCAGGATTGCTCCCAGGCGAGGCTCCGGCAGGCCCCCGGTCCACACTCTGCAAGATCAGGGGGCGGGAGGCCGGCTGCGGGCTTGGGACACAGGCGCCAGGTCGAGTTGACAGCCGACGCCCGAGCCCTCCCCCACAAGAGCGGCCCTCGAGAACCCGTGTGGTACCAGTTGCAACTAAGGGCTGTCGATGGGTAGTTGGCGCTTAGCCAGCAGCCAACTACTTAGCAGCCACCTGCCCCGCAAAAAAGCAGCAGGGGGGATCCGTCCCCCACCAGCAGACCAAGACGAGGAAGCTAGCCGCTTCCACGCCAGGCCAGAACGAAAAGGAGGGGGAAGAGCCTCCTCGAAAAACGAAAAGCTGGCGGATGTCACAGAGTCCCTCGGTTTAAGTTGCCGTTTGCCCCCCGGCGGGGCAATTAAATTGAGAGGGTTGGGGGTGCTGGGGGTGGCTGGATGGAAAAGGGGGTCTATCATGAACTGACGCTCAGGCTGGGGCCTCAGCGCACAATTCATGGCTCCCCCAAGTCGGCACCCGCACCCCACTCGGCCCACCCACCCCAGCCCCCCGGCGTCCGCCGCAGCCAATGGCTGGCGCAAGCCTCGCCCCCTTCGCGTTGTCCCACCGCGCGGATAAAACGCGGTCCTGGCGGGGGTTCGGATTCTAAGATCGCCGTGAGCGCCAACTTTTCCTTTTTTGTTGAAAACGAAAACGAGCCGAACGTTCGCTAACACGCAGCTTTTGGGCGCGAAGCTTTTTTAAACAAAGCAAATCTTTTTTGTCATTGTTTGACCCCTGCCGCGTTGCATCGCCTTTTTGTGCAGCTCGGTGCGGGAATCAGCTTTGCGACCCAGAGAGCGAATCAATACGACTAGCCGACGGTCCGCAATCCACACTCACATGCGCAAACAGCTGACATCAGCACTGACCAATAGGACCGCAATTATCAGGCACTAATTAAGTCGAGCCAATGTTCGGCACCTACGCCGCAGCTGAAGCGGCCCAGCCGGAGCACCAGACGGACTCGGCGGGCAGGGAGGCGCTTTTCCAGCATCCGCAGCAGCAGCATCAACAGCAGCAGCAAGAGCAGCAGCAGCGGCAATGCAGGCCCTCCTCCTACGAGTTCCCCGCAGCAGCGGCGGCAGCAGCGGCAGCCGCAGCCTATGGTGACTTTTTCACGCCATCGGCTGCTCAGTACAGTCAGCATCCTCATCAGCTGCATCAGCAGCATGGCCTGCACTCACCTGCTATTGCCGACTCCTCTCACCTGCAATATCCCCACCAGTACCAAACTCAGCAGCAGCAACAGCAGCAACAACAGCAGCAGCAAGTTTCTCAAGCTCAGCTTCCTCCGGCGCCTCATCATCACGCGCATCCTCATCAGGCCGGATTCCCCAGCCTGTCACCGGAGCAGTACAACCCGTTCGGCCACCACCACCCGTTCTCGCACCCGCTGACCGGCATGGGGCCGTACGGACCGGCCTTCTACCGGGCCTACCTGCACCAGCAGGCCCCGCCAGGTGTTCGGCAGGTGTACAGTCAGTCCGCTGGCGGCGGCAGGCATGACTACCGCTGCCTGTGGCTGGACCCGACTGCGGCGCCAGGCTCGGCTTCGGAGCGATGTGCGGCGGCGGCGTCAGGAAGCCCTGCAACCGGATGTTCGCCAGCATCCACGACATCGTCACCCACATCACGGTGGATCACGTGGGAGGTGAGAGCGCGGCCGCTTGGCATGGATATAGGGAGTCAGCCTTCTGGGGGAGTATGTCAGTTAGTTACTATTGCGCTGCATTTTGTACGAGACAAGGGTCCTAACCGGCTTTCCTAAGCGGCTTAGGTCCTAATTCCCTAATTATCTAAGCGCGGGGCCCTAATTGTCTAAGCAGCGGGGTCCTAATTATCTAATTCACTAAGCGCGGAATCCTAATTGTCTATTCGGGGATGTCCTAATTGTCTATTCGGGGATGTCCTAATTGTCTATTCGGGGATGTCCTAATTGTCTAAGCGGCGGTGTTCTAATTGTCTAAGCGGCGGGGTCCTAATTGTCTAAGCGGCGGTGTTCTAATTGTCTAAGCGGCGGTGTTCTAATTGTCTAAGCGGCGGTGTTCTAATTGTCTAAGCGGCGGTGCTCTAATTGTGTAAGCGGTGGTGTCCTAGTTGTGTAAGCGGCGGTGTTCTAATTGTCTAAGCGGCGTTGTTCTAATTGTCTAAGCGGGGGTGTCCTAATTGTGTAAGCGGCGGTGTTCTAATTGTCTAAGCGGCGTTGTTCTAATTGTCTAAGCGGGGGTGTCCTAATTGTGTAAGCGGCGGTGTTCTAATTGTCTAAGCGGCGGTGTTCTAATTGTCTAAGCGGGGGTGTCCTAGTTGTGTAAGCGGCGGTGTTCTAATTGTCTAAGCGGCGGTGTTCTAATTGTCTAAGCGGCGTTGTTCTAATTGTCTAAGCGGCGGGGTCCTTAATTATCTAATTGTCTAAGCGGCGGGGTCCTTAATTACCCTGGTATCTAATTGTCTATGCGGCAGGGTCCTTAATTATCTAATTCCCTAAGCAGTATGGACCCCTGATTCTCCACTCGATGGATTCCTATAATTCCTAACGGATTCTTCCTAAAGCCGCAGACACTCACCCTCGTTTATCCACTCTGCCACGCAGGCCCGGAGCTCACCGACCACACCTGCTACTGGCAGGAGTGCTCGCGCCACCTGAAGCCGTTCAAAGCAAAGTACAAGCTGGTGAACCACATCCGGGTGCATACCGGGGAGCGCCCGTTCCCCTGCCCGTTTCCCGGCTGCGGCAAAGTGTTCGCCAGGTCCGAGAATCTCAAAATTCACAAGCGGACTCACACAGGTGAGCGGTGGCTTTCTTTGTGTCGGATTAATCATGCCCTCATCTTTTCAACTCTTCTCTCCACTCTGCTCTCTGCTCTCATCCGCTCTCACCCACATTCATCCGCTCTCTCCCACTCTCATCCTCTCTCTCCCACTCTCATCCTCTCTCTCCCACTCTCATCCTCTCTCTCCCACTCTCATCCTCTCTCTCCCACTCTCATCCTCTCTCTCCCACTCTCATCCTCTCTCTCCCACTCTCATCCTCTCTCTCCCACTCTCATCCTCTCTCTCCCACTCTCATCCTCTCTCTCCCACTCTCATCCTCTCTCTCCCACTCTCATCCTCTCTCTCCCGCTCTCATCCTCTCTCTCCCGCTCTCATCCTCTCTCTCCCGCTCTCATCCTCTCTCTCCCACTCTCATCCTCTCTCTCCCGCTCTCATCCTCTCTCTCCCGCTCTCATCCTCTCTCTCCCGCTCTCATCCTCTCTCTCCCGCTCTCATCCTCTCTCTCCCACTCTCATCCTCTCACTCCCGCTCTCATCCGCTCTCTCCCGCGCTCATCCGCTCTCCGACTCTCCGATCTCTTCACTTCCCATAAGAATTCGGTCCCTAATCTGCTCTCCCATTCCCCTGTCCGCGCTCAGGTGAAAAGCCGTTCAAGTGCGAGTTCTCCGGCTGCGACCGGCGCTTCGCGAACAGCTCGGACCGCAAGAAGCACATGCACGTGCACGTGAACGACAAGCCCTACTATTGCCGCGTGGACGGCTGCGACAAGTCCTACACGCACCCCAGCTCGCTGCGCAAGCACATGCGGGTCCACGGCGCCGGAGGCGACTGCGACGACGCCGCGGGGTCTGTCGCCACCGCTGATGAAGATTGCAGCAGCCGGGCGAGCGCAGGCGGCGGCGGCAAGGTCAAGTCCGAGCAAGTGCCTCAGCCTCAGCCTCAGCCGCAGCCGCAGCAGCCGCAGGTCCCGCAGTCCCGGCGCAACGCCGCCAGCCGACACTCGTCGCCGAATGACGGCCAGGAGGCGTCGCCCAATCCGCCCTCGGTGCCCAGCGACTGGACCAGCCCGAGCAGCTACGCCCGACTTCAGGCTGCCGAGGCGTCCAGGCACCCTGCGCACCAGCTGCTGTTCCCCGCCTTCCACTGACCTGGCCTGCACTGCATGTGCGGATCTGCGCTGACTCGCATGGCCTGCGCTCGGTTCGGCAACTCGGACTGGCTTTTGTAGACTGCAGCTTGCTTTCTACCTACACCCGCTCCCTACCCACCTATCCTCTGTCTACTCCCATATCCGCTCCCTACGCTCCTTTTTTCTGCCTGCTCTCCTATCCTTTGTCTACTTCAAGATCCGCATCCTACTTCCTATCCGCTCCCTACTCTCCTATCCGCTCCCTACTCTCCTATCCACTGCCTACTCTCCTATCCGCATCCTACTCTCCTATCCCCTCCCTACTCTCCTATCCGCTCCCTACTCTCCTATCCGCTCCCTACTCTCCTACCCGCTTCCTACTCTCCTACCCGCTTCCTACTCTCCTATCCGCTGCCTACTCTCCTATCCGCTCCCTACTCTCCTATCCGCTCCCTACTCTCCTATCCGCTCCCTACTCTCCTATCCGCTCCCTACTCTCCTATCCGCTGCCTACTCCCCTATCCGCTCCCTACTCTCCTATCCGCTCCCTACTCTCCTATCCGCTCCCTACTCTCCTATCCGCTCCCTACTCTCCTATCCGCTCCCTACTCCCCTATCTGCTCTCTGTTCTCCTATCCACTCCCTACTCTCCTATCCGCTCCCTACTCCCCTATCTGCTCTCTGTTCTCCTATCCGCTCCCTACTCTCCGATCCGCTCCCTACTCTCCGATCCGCTCCCTACTCTCCTATCCGCTCCCTACTCTCCGATCCGCTCCCTACTATCCTATCCGCTCCCTACTCTCCGATCCGCTCCCCACTCTCCGATCCGCTCCCTACTATCCTATCCGCTCCCTACTCTCCGATCCGCTCCGGCGCTCCCTACTCCCCTATCCGCTGCCTACTCCCCTATCTGCTTCAATCAGATCAAGCCAGCCGCTCCCTTCAACGTCAGCCAGTGAGAAGGCAGTAGAGCTGCACCCAATCCAAAGCCAGTCTGAGCTCCAAATCGATCGCCAGTGAAGCTGATGAGGCCCGGAGGCTGCGCATTGCTCAGGACCACAATAGCAGAAATAATGTCACTGCTTGGTAGCAGCCAGCTCTTTATTAAGAGGATTCTGTCAATTGAAACTGCAGATGCCTTTCCCTGCTATTTGTCAACCTTTGCACTGTAGAGTTTGGCGGTCTCTTTTCGACCGCTGGCCTGCAGTGCTCACAGGTGTCTCCCCAGCAACCCCGCCTAGTAGAGGCAGAGAGGCAACACCTGTGCAGCCTGTACTACTGGTTATTGTGGATTTTTTTATCAGCACATTTTAATATATGATTTTATTGACTTTTAGCCTCTGATTGTTTAATATCTGTGTATATCATATCTATGAATTGCTAGCATAATATGATGCTATTAATGCTAATATTCATGCTTAATATCATATTTTAATATCTGGCCTAATGATGAAGCACTTCCTCCTCTGCGGCCACATTTTAAATTGCTATTTTTTATCCGCGAAAAACTGCAGTGTAAATCTATATTTTAATTGCTGGGATTTTAGTCTAAGTGCTATATATATTTATATCGATTTGTGCTTTTTAAACTCACCCTTGGCCAAGTATCTTTGTGAGTCTCTGGGCCACGATGGCGAATGCGTCATTCTTTATGCAGATTCCATCTATACCGCAATTTCACCTGCGTACAGGTGCGGCTCAGATCGCAATTCACTGCAGTTGTAGCTGTGTGTGAGCCCACACTTTACTTGTTGCTTTACATAAACCATGCAATGTCCCCACGGGGGACTCGTTGGATTTTCGGTACTTCATAAAAAAATAATGCAAAACACTTAAGTATCTCCTTGTTAGTTATTTTCTTTTATTTTGATCCTGTGTTATCACAGATCAAATAGTATTTAATAATTGTGTAGCAGAGTTTAACAGTGGCAACTGTGTCCGCTGCAGCTGTTTGCTGTGAAAACAGGCCAAGGAGGCCGGAGCCCACCCTCACAGACTGCTGGATTGGCTGGCTGCATGCTTTCACAAGATCGAAATTGAAAACTTCACAAGACCTAAACTTCACAGGACCTAACCTTCACAAGACCTAAACTTAGACCTAAACTTCACAAGACCTAAACTTCACAGGACCTAAACTTCACAAGACCTAAACTAAGACCTAAACTTCACAGAACCTAAAATTCACAGGACCTAACCTTCACAAGACCTAAACTAAGACCTAAACTACAAAAGACCTAAACCACACAAGACCTATACTTCACAGGACCTAAACTTCACAAGACCTAAACTCCACAAGACCTAAACTTCACAAGACCTATACTCCACAAGACCTAAACTTAACAAGACCTAAACTCCACAAGACCTAAACTTCACAAGACCTAAACTTCACAAGACCTAAACTCCACAAGACCTAAACTTCACAAGACCTAAACTTCACAAGACCTAAACTTCACAAGACCTAAACTCCACAAGACCTAAACTCCACTAGACCTAAACTTCACAAGACGTAAACTCCACAAGACCTAAACTAAAACCTAAACTACAAAAGACCTAAACCACACAAGACCTATACTTCACAAGACCTAAACTGATCACAAGACCTAAACTAAGACCTAAACTACAAAAGACCTAAACCACACAAGACCTATACTTCACAAGAGTACTTCACAGGACCTAAACTTCACAAGACCTCAACGGAAACCAAACTGCGATAACGGCGGGCCTAGCAGGACTGGCCACTCCAGATGCTTGGTTCGAGCTCTCCTTAAAACCGATCAGCCTCCTCTGTTGCAGTGTTTATCAAAGCCAGCGGTTGCTGCGGTGCCCACCGGCTGGGGTGCCGCTGTTTATCCACGCCCTGCTGCTGCTGGCTGCGGTTGCGCAACCGGCCGGGGCATGGGATCCCGCGGACTCCCCAATTACTGCTCCTGGGAGGCTGGGAGCAGCGGCTCCCGCTGGCTCTGCTCCCGCCTGCTCAGCGGGTGGCCACGCAGATTCGGCCTGCTGCTATTGGATACTGGGATCCGGGAGGGATCAGCTGGCTGCCCTGCTGCCGCCTGACAACACCCGAATGCAGATCCGACTGAACAATCAGGGAGATGGAGACAGACAGACAGACAGACAGACAGACAGACAGACAGGCAGGCAGACAGACAGACAGACAGACAGGCAGACAGACAGACAGACAGACAGACAGACAGACAGACCATCCATCACAGATAAAGCAGGACTTTTTGCCAAGCCTCAAATCCCCTTGATCCCCTTGCCTCCTCCTGTCCAGCTGTCAGTCAAGCCGCGGTCTCCCCAGGAGTGCTGAAAGCTGCCATCAGCGCTGACCAATGGCCTCCGTCCGAATCCGGTCGCGCAGCGGCAGCTCGAGAAAGCCGGAGACTCCGGTTTTGAAAGTTTTTCTTGGAAAACTTCAGGCCAGTTTGAAAAGAGAAGCGGAACTGACGGCCACCCGCTGAGCAGGCGGGTGTCTTCAGCGTCAGAGGGGACGAGTCCTGCAGGCCCATGGCGCTCTCTTTAGCAGCGTTGCTTTTACGTTTCTGCACCTGCCAGGCAGATTGTCAGGTTGAACATTTCTGCGGTTTCAATTTTTGAAGAAACCCTGCCAACTTTTGAAATGACCTGCTTTTCATTTGTTTCACTGAGGCTTGGAAAGTATCCAATACTGACCATTCCCATCTCCCTTCACTCTCCCTTCACTCTCCCTTCACTCTCCCTTCACACTCCCTTCACTCTCCCTTCACTCTCCCTTCACTCTCCCTTCACACTCCCTTCACTCTCCCTTCACTCTCCCTTCACTCTCCCTTCACACTTCCTTCACTCTCCTTTCATTCTCCTTTCACACTCCCTTCACTCTCCCTTCACTCTCCCTTCACTCTCCCTTCACTCTCCCTTCACACTTCCTTCACTCTCCTTTCATTCTCCTTTTGACTCTCCCTTCAATCTCCCTTCACTCTCCCTTCACTCTCCCTTCACTCTCCCTTCACACTCCCTTCACTCTCCCTTCACTCTCCCTTCACTCTCCCTTCACACTCCCTTCACTCTCCCTTCACTCTCCCTTCACTCTCCCTTCACACTTCCTTCACTCTCCTTTCATTCTCCTTTTGACTCTCCCTTCATTCTCCCTTCACACTCCCTTCACACTCCCTTCACACTCCGTTCACTCTCCCTTCACACTCCGTTCACTCTCCTTTCACACTCCCTTCACTCTCCCTTCACATTCCGTTCACTCTCCCTTCACACTCCCTTCACTCTCCCTTCACACTCCCTTCACACTCCCTTCACACTCCCTTCACTCTCCCTTCACTCTCCCTTCACACTCCCTTCACTCTCCCTTCACTCTCCCTTCACACTCCCTTCACTCTCCTTTCATTCCCCTGTCACTCTCCCTTCACTCTCCCTTCACACTCCCTTCACTCTCCCTTCATTCCCCTGTCACTCTCCCTTCAATCTCCCTTCACACTCCTTTCACTCTCCTTTCACTCTCCCTTCACACTCCCTTCACTCTCCCTTCATTCCCCTGTCACTCTCCCTTCACGCTCCCTTCATTCCCCTTTCACTCGCGAGATGTCTGCATTTCGATTTGAGCCAGACTCCGCCTTGTCTTCAGCATCGCCCTTCCCTGTCCCATTAGCAAAGTCATCCAAGTCCCAAGCCCACACTTTGAACTTCACCTTCGTTATTATTAATCACTGCCCAGTTTCCGTTTACCAAAGTTGATGTAATTCCGTGCAATGAATTATTTCGTAAGCTGTGTGCTTGTGCTGTGGTCTATCTTCCCTTTCTGTCTCTACTCCCCCCATCCCCATGATCTACTTCTCCCTGGCTCCATCATCACACCTCTCCTTCCGTGCCTTCCTTCCTTAGCCCGGGGGCGCGGCTCTCGAAGCTCGATCGGACAGGAAATGCAAATGTTGCTTTTGAAACTGAGACTCAGTTTGGCGATAAGGCCAGGTGGGAGCCTAAACTCGACGTCGAGCTGCCTCCTGCCCTCAGGCTCTTCCGAACTCCTGCATTGCAGCCACTCGCCTGAGCACGGATGGGGAGACCTGCTCTCCAGTACACAGTAATTTCCGGCTGAGCCGTGTCTGGACTCCCCCTCAATCTACCCTTGCATTCTAGTCACTCTACCTCACTCTCACTCCACCTCACTCCACCTCACTCCATCTCACTCCACCTCACTCCACCTCACTCCACCTCACTCCACCTCCCTCCACCTCACTCCACCTCACTCCACCTCACTCCACCTCACTCCACCTCACTCCACCTCACTCCATCTCACTCCAACTCACTCCACCTCACTCCACCTCACTCCACCTCACTCCACCTCACTCCACCTCACTCTACGTCACTCTTTTACGTCAGTCTACCTCACTCTGCCCCACTCTACCTCACTCCACCTCACTCTGCCCCATTCTACCTCACTCCACCTCACTCCACCTCACTCCATCTCACTCCATCTCACTCCACCTCACTCCACCTCACTCCACCTCACTCCATCTCACTCCACCTCACTCCACCTCACTCCACCTCACTCCACCTCACTCCACCTCACTCCGCCTCACTCCACCTCACTCCACCTCACTCCACCTCACTCTACGTCACTCTTTTACGTCAGTCTACCTCACTCTGCCCCATTCTACCTCACTCCACCTCACTCCACCTCACTTCACCTCACTCTGCCCCACTCTTTTATCTTATTAAGCCGTTGCTTTCACAATTACTTACTTACTTACTACTGACGGGGGGCGCAGGCGCCGCGAATAGGCCGCGAGGCCCCTATCGCAACCCCAAGGTAAAAGAGCACAAGGATTAGCCTTGGGGGTGCGCCCAGTCCCCGCCAGTAGTCGGCAGGTCCGCAGTGGAGGCATCGGCGACCCTCATCCGGCCGGAGTCCCGGACGAAGGCGCGGAGGTCTCGGATATTGTCCGCGGTGGTCAGCTCGTCCATCCGCTGGGGGTGGCCGAGGTATTTGTGCCGCGCCTTGTTGAAGTAAGGGCAGAAGGTGACGTGATGCTCCGCGGTCTCCTCTCCTATGCCACAGAAGGGGCAGGTGGGAGGGCAACCGGTTTGCAACGATATATGTCTCTGGAAGAATCCGTGGCCGGTTAGGACCATGCACATCTCCCTGAGGTCGGTTCTGTTAAGCGAAATCAGATAATCAGAGACTTTCCTGTTCAGGTTAGGCATGGCAGAGCGGCTCTGCCTGTACTCGGTGCAGCTGTTCCAGTGGAGCTGGTGCTGCTGATGGAGCCACCTGTTGATATGGCGGGTGACTTGCGACCTGGGGGTGGGTAGCCTCATCAGACGGTGGTTGCCGTCTGGGTTGCTGCCCTCCTTGGCGAGAGAGTCTGCGAGCTCGTTGCCCAGGATGTTGCTGTGACCAGGTGTCCAGATAATTCTAATCCTGTTAAGGACTGAGAGAGATTGCACACTGCGGTGGCATTGAGATACTGTAGCAGCGGAGATATTCTCAGTGGTTAAGGCCTTAATAGCAGCTTGGCTATCAGTGTAGAAATTAATGTCAAAATTATTAATGTTCGCCTGAAACAGTTGCTGGGCACACTGCTCGATGGCGCAAATTTCAGCTTGGAAAACTGAGGTGTTCTCACCGAGGTGCAGACTTTCCTGGAGAAGCATCTTACCCTCGTGGAAAATGGCAATACCCGCTCCAGCGCGGCCGTTGAACAGCGAGCCGTCGGTGAAGCAGTGAATGCCCTGGCTGCGCCGGTTCACACCGACATCCAGCGGAATGTTGTCTCGGCCAGGGATGGCGGTCTTGAAGCCCCTCCTGATGTTGAGGGCGGGAGGTCGACTATCCACATTGCCCAGGTCCATGTGGATGTTGTTAAGGTCGCGGCGGACAAAGTCCATATGCGGGATTAATGTTTTCATTGGCATAAAGCCAGAGGGCGCGTTATTCAACGTTTTATCTCTGATAAGCCGGGAGGCAGACTTCATAGCCTCCGCCCTAATAAATAGGTGAAGCGGAGGTAGGTTAAGGATAGTGTTCAGCCCCTCGTAAGGGGGCTTTCACAATTACAAATCTCCAATTTTCTGAACATCGAACACGCGGATCTGCATCAAACTCTCCTCCCATCGGATCCCGGATCCGCCACTCCCGTGGGCACCTGGCCTGGTCTCTGACCCACAAGCAGGTCCGCAACCTGTTGCAGAGGTCAGCGCCTGCAGGGTTTGAGGCGCCCCAGCTGCTCCGATCCCCAGCTCCAGCTTCTCGCATTGTCAGACACTATTTATCCCTAAGTATATTTTGCTAAGCATGAGCTAATGAACTACACGATATGGAACTGCTTTCCCCGTCTTGAACCCCTCCTGCCCCCCGCGCCAGGCCATCCGGGGGTTTGGGCTGAGAAAACAAACCGGGCTTGCCGGCTTCGCGGACCCCTCAGCCAGGTTGGAACTTGTCAATCAAGCCTGCCTGACTGACTGACTGCCTGCCTGACTGACTGCCAGTCGGTCCCGAGCTACTTTGACGGGGAACATCTTGATTGGGGATTTTTTTGTAGAGAGGCTGGGGTCGTAGGTACCTCGTAATCGAAGGGCGCGGATTGAGCAGGCAGCAGTTAACAGGGAACAAAAACAAATCAAATGTCTGGGAGACGCAAAGGGGAAATTTTTTTAGGAACGGCATCTGATCTGACTGCTTCTGGCTCACGGCCTGGTTCTTTTCTGCGACACTGGTTTCATTTTGGGCGCCACTTTAGCGCTGTTTTAGCGCCACTGATTCCATTTTGGGCGCCACTGATTCCATTTTGAGCGCCACTGATTCCATTTGGGCGCCAATTACTCCATTTTGGCGCCACTGATTCCATTTTGGCGTCACTGATTCCATTTTGAGCGCCACTGGTTCCATTTTGGCGCCACTGATTCCATTTTGGCGCCACTGACTCCCATTTGGGCGGCACTGATTCCATTTTGGCGCCACTGACTCCCATTTGGGCGGCACTGATTCCATTTTGGCGCCACTGACTCCATTTTGGCGCCACTGATTCCATTTTGGCGCCACTGACTCCATTTGGGCGCCAATGACCATTTGGGCGCCAAAGACTTAATTTATTTTTGTGGCTTCATCGCTAAAGTTCAGCTTCTGGATGTCACAGGAAACTCCTTACACGCCTTCCCAAAGCTCCCCCGCTAGGCCTCTTAAGCACAAAATATGTCAGGTGCGGGGAGCCGGTCCCGCCCGCATGCCCATGGAACTTCGGTCACAGCGCATCTTTAATTGCTATGAATTACAAAACTGTTTTTAATTCCAAGAGCTGTGAGAGTTTCAAAAAAACCTTGCAAGCCCTCATTATGTTATCTCCACTCCCTTCAAGCCGGTTGCCGGGCAGTTGCTGGGCAGTGGTTTGCGGGAGGGGAGGGGGCTACCACAACAGACAACAGGTCTTTCCAGCCGGGCAGGTGAGGCCACTTCAGGACCCGCCTGACTTCCGTGCGAGTCTCCTCCTATCGGATCCATGAATAAAAATGAGTCTGGGTGATGGAGAAGAGAGGATAAGCAGCGGGAGGCTGCACGGAAGGATAATGATGGGGCTGGATGAGGTGAGTTTTTTCTGTTAAAAGTTTTTTAATTCAATACAATTATCAGAGTCACAATTGCTTGCGTTGCGAGTCAAAGGCGGAGCCAATGGCCCTCGATTTTTTGCCAAAACTCTTGTTCAGGTCGTGTTATGGCACCTCCCATTGTGCAGAACTTGCCGAGCCAATTAGTTTAGAAAAACTGACAGTTTAATGACCTCACTGCCGAATTTAAGTTTCAAAAACTTGAGCAGAACTTCTCTAGCAACCATTCACCTATCTCATATCTCCATTAATCTCCATTCTCACCTGTCTCGTGTCTCCATTAATCTCCATTCTCACCTGTCTTATGTCTTTATCAATCTCCATTCTCTCCTGTCTCATTAATGTCCATTAATCTCCATTCTCACCTGTCTCAAGTCTTCATCAATCTCCATTCTCACGTGTCTTATGTCTTTATCAATCTCCATTCTCACCTTTCTCATATCTCCATTAATCTCCATTCTCACTCTGTCTCATGTCTCCATTAATCTCCATTCTCACGTGTCTTATGTCTTTATCAATCTCCATTCTCACCTTTCTCATGTCTCCATTAATCTCCATTCTCACCGTGTCTCATGTCTCCGTTAATCTCCATTCTCACCTGTCTCGTGTCTCCGTTAATCTCCATTCTCACCCTGTCTCATGTCTCCGTTAATCTCCATTCTCACCTATCTTATGTCTCCATTAATCTCCATTCTCACCTGTCTCATGTCTCCATTAATCTCCATTCTCACGTGTCTCATGTCTCCATTAATCTCCATTCTCACGTGTCTCATGTCTCCATTAATCTCCATTCTCACGTGTCTCATGTCTCCATTAATCTCCATTCTCACCTGTCTCATGTCTCCATTAATCTCCATTCTCACGTGTCTCATGTCTCCATTAATCTCCATTCTCACGTGTCTCATGTCTCCATTAATCTCCATTCTCACCCGGTCTCATGTCTCCATCAATCTCCATTCTCACGTGTCTTATGTCTTTATCAATCTCCATTCTCACCCTGTCTCGTGTCTCCATTAATCTCCATTCTCACCCTATCTTATGTCTCCATTAATCTCCATTCTCACCTGTCTCATGTCTCCATTAATCTCCATTCTCACCTGTCTCATGTCTCCATTAATCTCCATTCTCACGTGTCTTATGTCTTTATCAATCTCCATTCTCACGTGTCTTATGTCTTTATCAATTTCCATTCTCACCTGTCTCGTGTCTCCATTAATCTCCATTCTCACGTGTCTCATGTCTCCTTTAATCTCCATTCTCACCCTATCTCATGTCTCCGTTAATCTCCATTCTCACCCTATCTCATGTCTCCGTTAATCTCCATTCTCACCCTGTCTCATGTCTCCATTAATCTCCATTCTCACCCTGTTTCGTGTCTCCATCAATCTCCATTCTCACGTGTCTTATGTCTTTATCAATCTCCATTCTCACCTTTTTCATGTCTCCATTAATCTCCATTCTCACCCCATCTCATGTCTCCGTTAATCTCCATTCTCACCCTATCTCATGTCTCCGTTAATTTCCATTCTCACCCCGTCTCACGTCTCCGTTAATCTCCATTCTCACCCTGTCTCATGTCTCCAATAATCTCCATTCTCACCCTGTCTCATGTGTCTATCAGTAACCGTTCCAAGCAGTTTTATTCAAACTTTCTCTCAAGTGCCCATCAAAAAATAAAATTAAGCATAAAGGTATTTTTCTCGAAAATCAAGAATTTTCAAGATGGCTCTGCGATAGCAGGCAGATTGCAGATGTCTGCCCGCTGATAAAGCAGAGCATCTCGGACCCCCCTTTCAGTGACGCAACGCGGACCTGTCAGTCAGCTGGAGCGCAGGGAATTCCCGCAGTAATTGCTCCCCTCAAAGCCATAGACTATAAAGTGGTTGTTATTCAAGGCCGGCCCGGGTCGGACAAAGAAGGTCAGAGGCAAATAAAAGCAGCAAATAAAAAGCCAATATCGAGGAACTGGCGCTCCATCCCTATCTCCTGAAGCAGGAAATTCTTCATCTTTGTTATAACTGTTGCTGGAATTCCCCGATGGGATGGGCTTGATAGACATCTCTCGGGCTTGCCTTGGTCAGTGCATTCTCTCTGATACTCGGGTCCTTAAAAATCATTCATACCGGTTCCGCATCTCTCGATCGATGTTCCCTTGGACAGGTTCGAAATCCGAATTCGATGCTTTTAGACAGACAGGCTGGCTTGATTTGCCAATTCTTTTTGAGGCCCCGTTTAGTCTGTGCTGGTAAAGTATTTACCTTGATACTACTGTTAGAATTTATCCTTCAGTAGTGTAAATGGGTTTTACTGTTAAAATTTTTGTTAGAGAAAAAACTTTTTGGAAGCTCTCAGAAATTTTAGCTCTCTGTAATTTTTGACACTCAAAACACGTTAAAAAATAAGAAGCATTAAAACAAATCTTTTTCAGGTTAAATTTTGGCAAGCCTGAAACTTGTTTTTTGTAGGAGGAATAAACAAAAGTAAAAAAAACTGATATAAATTATTAAATATAGTCAAGAATGGTAAATAATACTATTTATATGTTCTAAAAATAACAAATTTATTCGGCAGAGTAACAATTGTGCTTATTTTAATATAAAAAACGACCTTTGTCTTGTTAATAGTGCATCTAAAATTTAGAGGCCAAAAATAGCAATTTAAAAATGTAATCAAACTGCTTCAGGATTAATTATGCACTGCATTGCATATACATACAATATACTACTGAAATAGTAGTGCATCCAAAAGTGTATTGCGGCCATTGTCCTGCGCTTATTGTTAATTCCCCTTTATGCACCTGTATTGATCTTTATTGACCTTTATTAACCTTTATTGACATTTATTGACCTTTTATGAATTTCTACTGCCATTTCTGACCTTTATTGACCTTTATGAACCTTTATTGATCTTTGTTGACCTTTATTGATTTTTATTGAACTTTATTGATATTTATTGACCTCTATTGACCTTTATTGACCTTTATTGACCTTTATTGATTTTTATTGAACTTTATTGATATTTATTGACCTCTATTGACCTTTATTGACAATTTGACCTTTATTGACCTTTATTGACCTTTATTGATTTTTATTGAACTTTATTGATATTTATTGACATTTATTGACCTTTATTGACCTTTATTGATCTTTATTGACCTTTATTGATCTTTATTGAACTTTATTGATATTTATTGACCTCTATTGACCTTTATTGACCTTTATTGACCTTTATTGATTTTTATTGAACTTTATTGATATTTATTGACATTTATTGACCTTTATTGACCTTTATTGATCTTTATTGACCTTTATTGATCTTTATTGACCTTTATTGACCTTTATTGACCTTCTTTCCCCTTCTTTCATCTTTTTTTGAGCTTTCATAACTTTTCATTGATTTTCCTTTGACTTCTTTTAGCCTTCTTTGCCGTTTGCTGACCACCTGGGCTCCCAGCAATCCTAGGGACTCAGACAGCCTCGCTCACTCGCAGCCTGGGCTGCACCGGAACTTCGTACAGCTCGTCCTCCTCCACCACCTGGCGCACCGAGTCGTCAACCACACCGGAGGCGACGCTGGACTGCACCGTGTCCACCGTGTAGCTCGATGAGGTCCGCCTCGGCTGCACCTGCGGCTGCCGCTCCTGACCCGCCGCTGCGGCCGGCGTCGCGGGCGGAACTCCGAACTGCCCGGGCTGATCGTTTGGCCTGGGCGACCGGTGGAACAGGACGAACGCCCACAGCTGGCACAGGGTGGTCACTATCATCACGGCGAAGTTGCCGTACACTGCGGGTGGAGCGACTGTGCCGGCTGGGAACTCTGGATAAAAACAGGCACCTCTGACCTCCATGACCTCTGAACTCTATGACCTACTGGTAGACTTCCATCTGACCTGGGACTCTTCTGGCATTAGTAGGGAGCCAGAGTGACAGGAACAGTGAGCCATAGTGAGAGTGCCAGACGTGAGCAAGTGTGCCAGACAGTGGGCCAGAGTGACAGGCAGTGAGCCAGGGGGATAGACAGTGAGCCAGAGTGACAAGCACTGTGAGCCAGGGTGACAGGCACAGTGAGCCAGAGTGATAAACAAAGGGAGCCAGAGTGACAGACAGTGAGCCAGAGGGCCAGAAAATGAGCCAGAGTGACAGACAGTGAGCCAGAGTGACAGACAGTGAGCCAGAGTGCCAGAAAGTGAGCCAGAGTGACGGACAGTGGGCCATAGTGACGGACAGTGGGCCAGAGTGACAGACAGTCAGCCAGAGTGACAGAAAGTGAGCCAGAGTGACAGACAGTGAGCCAGAGTGATAGAAAGTGAGCCAGAGTGACAGACAGTGAGCCAGAGTGCCAGAAAGTGAGCCAGAGTGACGGACAGTGGGCCAGAGTGACAGACAGTGAGCCAGAGTGACAGAAAGTGAGCCAGAGTGACGGACAGTGGGGCCAGAGTGACAGACAGTGAGCCAGAGTGACAGAAAGTGAGCCAGAGTGACGGACAGTGGGGCCAGAGTGACAGACAGTGAGCCAGAGTGACAGACACAGGGATTCAGAGTGCCAGCACTCACAGTCGATCCTGTTATCGGCAGACACGAGCCCGTAGCTGCTAATCGGCAGGTTCCGGGACTTCAGAAAGGTGGTGGCGATGCTGGTGACCAGGTGGAAAATGTTGATGATCTGCAGGGCGACAAACTTCCTGCCCAAGCTGTACCCGGTCAGCACCTTGATGACGGAGCGAACGAAGGCCACCAGAGAGATGGTGGCGGCGAAGCGGCTGATCCCAGCGATCACACTGAGCCAGAACAGCGGCCGGTTCACCTCCAGCGGCCGCTTCTCGTAGTTGCCGTTGAGCAGCAGGATGGCCGCCAGCACAACGTAGATGTAGTACACCAGCTTGCCCTGCCGCACCAGGGCCCGCGTCACCACCACTCGCCTCCTGCGGGACAGGGATCAGAATGCCTACTACAGACTTACAGTAGGTAGTCAAACAGTCAATTATCTACAGCAGTAGAGTTGACAGCAGACTTGTCTACTTTGACTCTTGACAGATCATTACAGAGAACAGTCTGACTATTGCTGTAAACAGTAACAGTAGACAGCCTACTACAGACAGTAGAAGTCTACTACAAACAGTGGTCAGTCTGCGACACAGAGTGGACAGTCTACTACAGACAGTGGTCAGTCTACTACAGACAGTAGAAGTCTATTACAGACAGAGGACAGTCTACCACATACAGTAGAAGTCTACTACAGAAGGTAGAAGTCTACTTTACAGACAGAAGACAGTAGAAGTCTACTACAGACAGTGGACGTCTACTACAGACAGTGGAAGTCTACTACTGACAGTAGACAATCTATTACGATAGAAATCAGCAGCAGGCAATGGAGGAAATTCTATCCTGCTTTGCGCTAGTCCTAATGGTGTTACTAACAATAGCACCATTAGCATGTACCAATAAAACTTCAGGACACAAAAAGCATTTCAGCACCCTAGAGAAGCACCCACTTGGTCCAGTAGGTCTTCGGCAAGCACGAGCAAAGCCGCGGCCGCTGCAGCTCCTGGCCGTCCATCTTGTCCAGCAGGCGCCGGAATCCCCCGAACACGAAGGACATCATGTTGGAGAAGTCGTTAAACACGATCATTGTGTACCTGCGGTTGCCAGGGGCGGGGAAGGCCTATCTTGATGACTTACAGACACAACAGACACAACTTCCACACACCTCTATGACTTACAGGCACCTGACTTACAGGCACAACCCCGATGGTTCACAGACACCTCTATGACTTATGGGCACCTCTATGATTTACAGACACCTCCTATGACCTACAGACACTATAACTTACAGACACAACCCCAGAGGCTTACAGACACCTCTATGACTTACAGACACCTGACTTACAGGCACAACCCCTATGGTTCACAGACACCTCTATGACTCACAGACACCTCTATGACTTACAGACACCTGACTTACAGGCACAACCCCGATGGTTCACAGACACCTCTATGACTTACAGACACCTCTATGATTTACAGACACCTCCTATGACTTACAGACACTATAACTTACAGACACAACCCCAGAGGCTTACAGACACCTCTATGACTTACAGACACCTGACTTACAGGCACAACCCCTATGGTTCACAGACACCTCTATGACTTACAGACACCTCTATGACTTACAGACACCTGACTTACAGGCACAACCCCGATGGTTCACAGACACCTCTATGACTTACAGACACCTCTATGATTTACAGACACCTCCTATGACTTACAGACACTATAACTTACAGACACAACCCCAGAGGCTTACAGACACCTCTATGACTTACAGACACCTGACTTACAGGCACAACCCCGATGGTTCACAGACACCTCTATGACTTACAGACACCTCTATGATTTACAGACACCTCGTATGACTTACAGACACTATAACTTACAGACACAACCCCAGAGGCTTACAGACACCTCTATGACTTACAGACACCTCTATGACTGACAGACACAACCCCAGAAGCTTACAAACACCTCTATGACCTACAGACACAATCCGAAGCCTTCTCAGCACAGTCTAAGTGACTTGCAGACAAACAGAATGCCTAAAAGTACACTTACGCTCCAACCAGCACAGTAATGAAGGACACGGCCCTCGGTATTATCATTGCGATGCAGCTGAGGTTCTGGTAAACCTGCGATGCGAGAATGAAGATTGAGTTGCTTTTGGTTTCTTCCGAAACCTCTGGCACCTGGAAATATTGCACCCCTGGATCCTCTGACAACCCTGGATCCTCTGGCAACCCTGGATCTCCAGGCGGCAAACCCTGGATTCTCTGACACCTCTGGATCCCCAGGCAAACCCTGAATTCTCTGACACCTCTGGATCCCCAGGCAAACCCTGAATTCTCTGACACCTCTGGATCTCCAGGCAAACCCTGAATTCTCTGACACCTCTGGATCCCCAGGCAAACCCTGAATTCTCTGACACCTCTGGATCTCCAGGCAAACCCTGGATTCTCTGACACCTCTGGATCCCCAGGCAAACCCTGGATCCTCTGACACCCCTGGATCCTCTGTCATCATTTAGGATTCTCTGACTCCAACGTATGCTAAATTCCATTTAGCCTTGTCGAGCCGGTGCTCCTGAAAACCCCGCTACTATACAGGACAAAAGTGCAGACTGACAAGCCAAGTCCGGGGAACCCACCGGGTACAGAGCCAGCAGGGTGGACGCCAGCTTGATGTAGTTGTAGCTGCACTTCTTGCGCACCAGCAGCACAATCTGGGCGATGTACAGGCAGTTGCTGAGGAAGGCAATCACGATAGACGAGACGACCAGAGCTCTGTCCGAGACTGGCAAAGCTGAAGGTTAAATAAATTATGAACCATTGCGCATGTACTCGACCTTTCTTCTGTATTAATTAACTGACATCCCACCGTTTGACATCTCACTCTGTCACTCTGATGTGTCTGACACTCCTGACAGTCTGATACCCCCTTTTGCCTGTCTGACATCCCTCTCTGATGAGTCTGACACTCTTGATCTGCTAAGCATTGGCAACAGAGGGAGGGAAAGCGACTCACTCCGAAAGAAGATGATGGCGGGCAGGTTACCGGTGTTGAGCCAGGTGGTGTTGCACTCCTCCTGTCCTGCAGGCAGGACGTGTCGATCTCGTCTGCAAACGGAATCATTTCGCCGTATAGCAAGTTTTGAGCAGCCCCAGCAAGAGAGTGAAATTTGTGCACAAGGTGAGTTGGCAGCTCCGTCCCCGCCTGAACCGAGCCCGAGAGGTGGCTCGTTTGTAATGGCGGCTCAGCGCCTCGCCTTATCGCTGCTTCAGGCGAGGCAAAATTTGAGCAGCGCAAGAGACTCCGCTCGGCAAAAAATGAACTTTACTATCTTATAAGGGACTCGCCTAAAGCAGCTCAGATTGACGCCTAATTGTCGCAGCGGTTTGACAATTGCTCACACCTGCCCGCTATTAACCAGCTTAAGACAGAGAGAGTTCGCCTCTTGCAGTACGCAAAGTTGTCGAGAAAAATGCTTTACAGTACAGCACGCTTTAAGCCGATTGAACCAACCCTCGAGATATTCAACAGGTTATTAGCCTGCGTGTATCTGGAGGGCTTATCGAGGACTTTTGCTATTGAATGCAGTTGTATTTCAGGCCAGCAGGTCTGCATACAGCATCACTCTCGCCGAGTCGCACTGTCCGCAGACGGTGCGGTGCGGACCAATGTCGTGCATGTACATCCCGTACAGCAGGCGAAGTCGGATTGCTGTACGGACATGTAGCTGGAATTGAGGCTTTTGAATCTTTACACTTAGGTAAAAATATTTTTTATAAGGCATGCACACGTGACATTAGACATTCACTCTTCCGACATTCTCAAGCAAGAACAAGAAGAGAATCTCAACACGTCAGCTTAGTCTCATGGACATAAGACTCATTGAGCATAGAAGTTCTGTTTTGATTTCTATACAGACAACAACCCAGTGGCTTACAGACAACCTCTTTGAGTTACAGGAACAACCTGTGACTTGCAGGCAAACAGACAAACATAAATACACCCCTTAACTCTATGCTATATGTTCTACTTAACCATCCGCAATGGGAAGAGCCAAATGGGATCAATATCGGTATACTTCTTCGTACTAATATAAAACACTTAATGCACCAAATATAGTCTTCAGCGTCAAGCCCTTTATTATTAAAGGCAGGGGGGTTGTGTGCACCCTGGCGCACTTTAAGCGACACAGGCACACAACCGGCGAGAGGCATTACTGCCCATTCCGCCGACTCCCCTGAGCAGGCATACAAGCGCGCGGATACGTACGCAGGCACACACTCACACAGGATTGTACAGCGGCCCTAACTTTATTTTATCGTTAGGCATGTACACTTCACTGCGCCTTGGGGGGTTGGCTCTCAAGGCCGTTAATTGCACGAGCAGAGCCAAGCCGAGATTCCAATTCAGCCCCAAATCAATGTGACTGCACTTGGAATCGAGCCTGGGTCGCTGGCACACCAGAGCAGCCGCGCTACCGCTGGGCTACGGCCCCCCTAGCGTCAAGCCCTATTGATGCAAGCGCAATTAACACGCTTTGTTTAGCGGCTTGTCAAAACGAGCTGCTTTATTTCGCCAACTGATGCAAGTTAAGGTCAGGAAATTACAGCAAACCATAACTAAAATAGAAGGTTAACACAAAAGTATGCTCTGGACAAAGTGCATATTTGCAACGTTTAATGAATTAGAAGTTTCAATTAGTTAAAATTGATTGCTGTAAAAATACCGCTGAATACTAGATATGAACCTTTAAAGCGAACTCAGAGGCATCAGCTGCTCCCAAAAAGAATGTAGCGGCACATTTCCCCGTACATGGAGTTCAGGCTTCTAACGCTAGACATGTTTTCATCGTTGAATTTGCCGTACAGGTGAACAGCGTAGTTCTTTCTCCGCCAGTCCCAGCGGTGCTGCTGCCCGATCCCGAAGATCCAGACCACCTCTTCCGAAGTCCAGTTCGGCCGGTCCAGGCTGTCCTCCTCCACGTGGCACAGGTCCGGGAACGCCAGCTGCATCGAGTGCGGCAACTTCACAGAGTGGTCGCCCCAAGCGTTATCATCGAACACCTGGTATGCAGTGTGCCACATGGCCAGAAAAGTTGCACTCGGAGCCGACATGAAGATGCCATTGCACAGACCGTAGGAAACCTCTCTACCGATGGTGAAGTCGAACTTCCGCAGGGGGTCCAGCGGCTTCAGCACGAGCACGTCGATGTCCAGGTACACGCCGCCAAATACGAGCACGGCCTCCAGCCTCATCACATCCGACTGGTGCTCTCTGCCGTGAACTGGCACCGAGTACACCGATTTGGGGACCGGCCTCTGCACCATGATAATCTTTTCATCCCACTCCACCTCGGTGAGGTTCTTCCTCACTCGGTCCCACCACTGTCCGGTGGGCAACCTACCGGGAGCGTACCACAGCATCAGGCGGTGCGGCTTCATCACGTGCACGCAGCTGAGGAGGCTGACCATGTGGTGGAACTGCAGCTGGGTGTCGCCGAAGGGGAGCACAAAGTGGGCAACGTTTGGCACCGGATAGCCAGGCCGAATGGTGGACTTGGCGACGGCTTGGACCTCTGCTATGGTGAAGCGCCTGCCGCTGGGGCTGTGCAGCGTCCACGCTGTAGTGTTGAACTCCGGCACGTAGCTCAGCATCATCTGGTCCAGCCGGCCTCTGTGCGGCCCGCTGTGCCTCTTGGTGGCCTCCTTCAGCTTCGGGAAGTTCAGCCTCAGAGCCTCAATATTCAAGGGTATGGCGTAAATCGGCGCTTGAGACTTCAAAACTTGAAAGTTTGCTTCAGACTGGTTGAAAATCCAAGCAGCTGGCTGCGGCAGCATTGAGTTCTTCGCAATTAAATAGTACACCACAGTTGTCAGGCTCATGCAGGTTGCAAGTATTAGTTGCAACTGCAGCCTCATGATTGCTCTGAAATGTGCAAGTTTATTTAGTATCGCTTTTGACGCTCCAGATAAGACTTTAGACATTCAAAATAAGACTGCATAGGATCGCAAGCAAGGCCAGGCTAGCCACGGCCAGAGCATGCCCAGTCTTGGCGGCAGGAATGGCTTGGCCATAGACTAAAAAATGGGATATCAAAATGAGAATAAGACGCTCAATATGAGACTGAGTGTGAAAGCCTTCAGATATCGCTCTAACCCTCTGACCCTCAGCCAGCTCTCCTTCTTCACCCCTTGGGTTGCATCTGACCCCTTGGATTTCACTGTGATGGCACCATCGATTCCTGCAGCAGACCGTCAGCGTCTGATCGACGCAGTAAACAATGGATCAACCATCCTAGCTGCCGCTCAAATTCTCAAGATCAAGAGAGCGTCCGCCTTTAGGATCGCTGCGGAGTTCCGCCTCCATGGCAGAGTTGAATCCCTACCTCGTGGCGGTCGGAGAGAAGAAAATTGCAAGGCTGACAACGAGATGAGAGACTTCCTGACTGAGACGCTGGAGGAAAATCCCTTCCTCACACTCAAGGAAATGTCCTCACGTCTGCCAAAAAGTCTGTATGGTGACTGCCAAAAAGCAAATAAATTACGTTCACTCCCGGTCTCATATTGAGCGTCTTATTCTCATTTTGATATTCCATTTTTTAGTCTATGGCCAAGCCATCCCTGCAGCCAAGACAGGGCTTGCTCTGGCCGTGGCTAGCCTGGCCTTGCTTGCGATCCTATGCAGTCTTATTTTGAATGTCTAAAGTCTTATCTAGAGCGTCAAAAGCGATACCAAAGATCAAATATATACACAAGATGGGCCACTCATTAACCACTTATGTGGCCATAGAATCAACCTAATGTAAAAAAATTGCAGCTCGCGACAGCGCGAAAATCAACTACTGAACGCAATTTCGTCAGTAGTCTCTGCAGTGCATGCATCTTTCTTTAGTTTGATGGAGTAGCTTTTTATTTAATTCGCGAGAAGTCTATCAAATTCTCAAAAATAGGGACTAAGCTACTGAACTCAAAGTTTAAGCCACCCATGTCGGCTTTTTTCGCAAAAGTGACGAAAAACAGCGGTCGAACTTTTCTTATTGCCGCAATACAAAGTGGCCTATCTAGTGAATATAAGATCTATGCATGGTTAGTACAACATTTTGAAACGAACAGAAAGTGCAAGCATGGAATTAAATAATCGATTAGAAAGTGCCAGCTTAGCTTCAAATTGTTCCGGGACCCTCACGCCGGTTGTGGAATCGAGCATACGCCGTCGTCCAATTTTAACTGCAGAATTGATTATACATCTATTCTCGATGTCCTCACAGGTGTTAACAGTGATACATGTAAGTAAACTCTTTGATGAAATCCTAGAACACATTTGTATAGTTAGCGTTTGGCCCAAAATCTTGTGGTGCAACCGCAGGCACGAGGCAGTGTGAGATGGCCTGGAGATGACATTCACGCCCAAGAGACGATCATGTCCGATCCATATGCTGAACCCCGTCTGATCATCATTGTACAATACATGTGCTTAATTGTACATGTAGATAAATTAACAATTATCCAGAGGCAAGTCAAGCAACCACTGCGCAAATTATTGTCAACGTGCCTTATTCTTTAGCATGTTCTGTGTGACCGGTAAGTCAGCATTCCTCGATCCCTTCGACCCGCAGGCCAGCGACTGAATGCTCCAATGCAACTCCAATGTTAACAGTGGGTTGGCATCCCAGCGACTCCGGAGAAGCATGCAATTGCACGAACTATGATAGCCTTATAGCTTTGATGTTTGATCTCCTCAACGCAGTCGTTTGCAGCGTTTAGTCAGTTCTTAAGCATACACACTCTTCTATCTTTACGTTCAAAAACCTCGAAATATGCACAACACTATCTCCTCGCTCCATGGGCACATATATAATACCAGCTCACTTTTTTGTTGCTCATCTTGGCATACGTACCCCGCACCGAATGAACGGGTACCCGATGCGTCTACCGCTGTGATAAAACTCTCTTCATATTCCTCTAGAATTTCATCTTCCTCTGTGTCGACTGCGACCATTTGAAGTGCAGAAACACTAAAGTATGCATGTACATGTAAACATTTTATCTATAAATATAGCGTGCCAAATTTTATTGTGGACTCCAATACATGTCGAGTAAGTTTAATGTGTTTAGAGTAAAAATGCGTTTGATGTATAATACTGTAAGAGACTTACATTTTTCGTTTGATAAATCAGTTTTACTCTACTTTATAGATTTAAAATTTTTGGGTCCAAAAAATCTAGATATCTCCGGTTTTAAAACCCCAAGGGCCTTAACATAACGAAAAAGAAAACATATATAAACTTAATATGCTAAGTCATAAAAAGCAAAAAACTCTTTGCATTTAAATTTTACCTTTTTCTCAACTGCCTTAGTTTCCAGTCTAAAGCATGTGAATCATTGTTTAGGTTCGAAAAGAGTATTATTGTGTTTTTTTAATAGAAATTAGCCTAAACATGCTTTAAAGCTTTAAGACTTACGTGATTTATTTTCTACATGGGCTTACTTTTAATGCCTTGCATGTTAACTAAGTGTATATACGGTTTTTTAAAGTACATGCTTTTGTACGTGGTTTTAGCTAGAGGCTTCGGCATTCTCGAATCGTTCGTTATACATTTTCAATGGTTTTTCCTTTTTCCACTTTCTCCACCCACCTGAGAATCTGATTTCCTCCAACCATTTCTACTTCAATATCTTAGGCCTATTTTATATTGATATTTTTTAAAACAAAAGCTATAATAGGAGTATAGCTAGCTATGCCATATATGGCATAATTTTAGTTTTTGATTATTTTTAAGAGCTTTTACTGGTTGATATTTAACTACACAATTATATTAGCCCTCACATGATGTCTATTTTTTGTACGCCAACTGTGTATACTTCATGTTGAACCTGAAAGTTCTATACGCCAAGTGTATGCCAAGATTGTCAGTGAGAGCAAAAATATGCCAGAATTTTCTGGCGTAAAGGGAAGGCCACCTAGACTATGCCTATAGAGCATATGCTATGCCCTAATATTTTCTGCTAGGTCTAATGATACTCCTCCCCTAAAAAAAAACTCAAACTTTCATGTTAGTATTATACCCTTGCGTTGCCAAGGCATCACCAAAACAGGGCAATTCAGTTATTATTAATCAATATCTAATGCTAAAAAAATGCTTGGTCTTGATCTATAGGCCTAGTCAGAATCATGGCATACCTGTGCCAGAATGAATCCTATTAAAAAAGTTTGATTGCGCCATGCGCCAGAACAAATCTTATCAAAAAAGTTTGCTTGCGCCATGGGCCAGAACTATTCTTATCAAAAAAGTTTATTCACATTATGTACCACAACTTTTTGAAAAAAATACAAAAATCAGTTATTTTCTATTTGAAAAACACTAGTAAAACTTGTGTTTGAATATGTTTCATAGAAAATGCAATATTAACGTGATTTAATTAAAAAGCTATCAATACACCAGCAAAGAAAAAGTGCTAATTACAAGAAATTATATATGTTAATTTGCTATCAGAGAAAATATTGTCTCATTAGAAGTTTTTTCTTGCACTAAATTGTGCCAATTTTTTTGTCTTGTGTCATATTGTGCCAGATTTTTCTCTTTTGCCTGCTTTTATGCTAGAATATGCCGGCGCAGTGCATGTCCAACCCCCTTTTGTGCTGGAATTTTCTATGAAAAAGGCCATTTTCTTGACTATGGGTCCTGATTGGGTTTATTTGAAGTAGCTAATATTGTTTGCCAATCTATTAGCTTTGCCAAAAATCTAAAAAGGCCATAATAAGTTTGGAAGGTGGCCTTTACACAGAAAAATTCTGGTATATTTTTGTTCTCATTGACAATCTTGGTATACACTTAGCATATAGAATTTTTAGGTTCAACATAAAGTATACACAGTTGGTTTACAAAGAATAGACATCTTGTGAGAGCTAATGTAATTGTGTAGTTAAATATCAACCAATAAAAGCTCCTAAAATATCCAGAAACTAAAATAAAAAATAAATATTTACAAAATTTACAAGAAAAACAAATTTAAAACAAAGAATATTAGTTTTCAGCAAAAAACCACCATGGTAAAAAAACTGTTTTATTTATAAATATATATATTCTTTAAAACAATTGGCATACAAGCAACTCTTGGCTAGGCATAATTTTTTTTAATTTAGCGTCATCATAAAATTGAAAAAAACATGACTTTTTATTCTAGCATATGCCTGCCATGATCCAGACTATGGTATATGCAATGTATCTCTAGGTGGCGCATATATATTACAGAGGGTTGTCACAAATAGTAAATAAGATAAATATACATGTCTTGGCTTGTAAGCTAGCACTTTTGCTAAGATTGACAATTTCTGTATTTTTTAGTCTTCACACAGCTTAGCAATGAAATTTTTTCTAACCCCAAACCCTTCTCCTTAGAGCCCCTAAGTTTGTAACTAATTTTGGCCATATACACATTTTTGCCAGTGACATCAGCATACAAATTCATAATTGCATAATTGTTAATAGTCATTAAAATTCTGTAAAACTTAAAAATTGCAATAAAAGTTAGACCTATATTGTAACCTTTACAATAGAATTTTAATGCCAAACCCTTTCTAAAATGTTGGCAATTATGAAAATATTCATTTTTGAAAAGTTTCATGTCAATAGCTTAAAATTTGTAGGCCTATATTGTGAGTTTTATTAATGATTCTGCAAGATAGCCAAAATCCACCCCTTTATATACCATAAAAAGGAGGGTGTCTTAGCAATTCTCATTGTACAAGTGTCCCCTAGATCCTCATCTGTTTCAAAATTACTTGTGTCTATGTCCAAGCTTGGTACATATTCCTATGTAGCCTCCCCTTTTTGACCCACTTCCGGTACTATCAACTTTGTCAATGAAACCAACTGCTCTCTGGTGCCTGCTCCAAGCAGTTGTGGTGCTAGAATATAATTGCAGCACCTCCCTTTAGTGTGAAACAATATGTCCACCCATTCCAGCTTACTACCCAGTATTTGCTCTTTGACTTGAACATAGCAAGCTTTTCTCCTATATACCCCCTCATACATGTGCAACAGTTAGCTGAGTTGGCCGATCTGGCCGACTGATTTGGTGGCCAACAAATGTATTTTGCAAAAATGCCCACCCAAATAAATACCAAAGTAGTACTAAGTAGATGATGAGGCATTTTGCCTTAATAAGCCAGTCATAGTTACTCCTGCCGTTTACCCAAAGTTGCGTTAATTTTGAATTCTTTTACATGTAAGTTGCATTTTTGGCCAAAAACTATGTTGCATTTTTGTTAAAACTAAGTCACATGGCTGGCCGAATTTTGGAGGTTGCGCATGTATGAACCCTTTTCATGCTGCTGAGCTTCTTTCAAACCAATTGCCCCAAAGCAAAGGGCTTTGCTGTAGCTTTTTGGTACTCATGCCTATCAGACTAGGCCTTCATAATCTGCCAGAGCACAAAATAGGCAACTTTAATTTGGGAGCACAATTTGCAGAGCACGACCGTGTTGCTACATATGGGTGCCTTCCTTCTCTTCTCCTTTCCTATCAATTGCTGCATCAAGATGTTTTCCAGCTAAAAGGCTAGGGTACTAAACAAAATCTTGTGTAGACTGAACCTAGTTATCTTATTTAGTGCAGAGTTATGTGCAAACTGCATGGATTGCAACTTCTAAGGCCAGATAGCCCTATTACTCTTTGCCCATGACAGCTGCAAATATTGCAAATAAAGTGCTTTCCACTTAAAAATGGCTGGTAGACAACCTGCCCCAACATAGATTATGCTACCTCAAAAGGTTTGCCTAGCCCTTAAACTAACAAATATGTCAATATTTTAATGCCAAAACATTTCTAAAATGTTGGCATCATTAATTTTTTGAATTTTATGTCAATAGCTAAAAAACATGCATACCATAAGTTTAACAAATAATTCTACAAAATGGCCTAGATTTTTTGTATAAATTTTCATGGGAAAAAGAAACTTTTTCTTTAGAATTTTGAAAGCAGGCTAGGTCTTTGCTGCCTCCCTCCTGGCTATGTGATTGATTACCCTGATCCAAAGAAAAAAAAACAAATGTGACAGGTAAGGCCTATGCAACTAGCAACTTAAGTATGAGACAATTACATGTTAATACAAAAATAAACAAGTAGCAATTGCAACAATGCTTTTGTCTTTTTTGCAACTGATTGTCAACTATGCTATATAATATAAGGCATAGGCATGGCTCTTATAGTTTTAATCTATATCTTGATATTTCACTTAGGCCATTTACTTACTTGATAATGATATGTCTATTGTCTAGACTATAGTATGTCAGCCCTAACTGGGCTTATATAATTTATATTTTTTATTTAAGTTGGTAGAATTCAATTTTGCAATATGGTATTTAGGGTTATTTCTTTCTTTGTCAAGTATATGGTATCTCAGCCTTTGTCTAGGCCTAGCTTTTGTTATTAATTGTAATTGTATATTTAGTGATCAGATTTAACAAGGCAATCTTGATGTTTTACTCATAGTATTTATTAATGTATTCAATAAGTATAAATGCCCCAGCTCTTTGTTAGGCTGTATATTGTGTCTTAGGCTCTATATTAATAATTTTATAGATGTAGTGCTCGCACAAGCCCAACTTATATGTATATTGGCCTTGTGTACATTATGTACAAATCCATGCACTTCAACTGTGGCAATTCTCTACCCCCACTCAGGTGGTGTGATTTTATCCATAGTCAAAATAAATAAATATTTATCAGCCCACCTAGTAAGGCTTCACCTTTTGTGTTAGCAAACTCTGACCTTTCTTACTATAGCCATTACAATAGATAGGCATAATAGACACTTGAGGTAGAAGTAAAAAGGCTAGGAGTATACAGACTGTCTAGCCTTCTAGCACAGAGTAACTTGTAAATAGTCATTTTTATGCATGCATTTCTTTGATGCCTATATGTAGATTAAGATATAAGAAGAGGTTTATATATAAGTAGTTCAATAATGAGCTGCGTATTTCATATTGCAATTTATTTCCATCACTTATCAATAGTTATAGTTCTATGGAATGCACTATTAATTCCAGCCTTCATTGCCTAGACAAACCATAAGAATTAGTAACTATATCACATTATGGGTCTTATGCATTTATTTGACTATGTTAATCTAGGGCCTAGGAAAACCCTTAAGGTGTATGAGAAAGATATATGTGTATTCTAGCACCATTTAAAGACAGTCATATATTATTAGCAACATATACAGATCACTCTAGTGGCAAGTTAAAGCAAGCCATTCAGGCCCTGCTGTCATCGCTCAGATTGCAGGCAGACTGGCGGAGGGGGGGAGGGCAAATGCAGTTCGCACCCAATGACTCCAGCAGCCCCCCAGCTCAGTCAAACCCAGCCCAGAGCGCGGGCAGGCACAGCACAGCCCCACTCAATTCACCCGGAAATGAGAACTAACTAGAGCAGCTGAAGTAGCGGGTCTATGAAATTTGCTAGCAGGAAATCTGCTAGCCGAAGTTCGCTAGCGAGAAATTTGCTTGCCGAAATCTGCTAGCCGAAATCTGCTAGCCGAAGCTTGCTAGCAGGAATTTTGCTAGCGAGGATTTTGCTAGCCGAGATTTGCTAGCAGGAATTTTGCTGGCAGAAAAGGCTATAAAAAGTTATTCCAAAACACTGTACATTTGCTATGTACATTGAGCCCTATCACCTGATCCTTGGTCTGGGGGAATGAGTGAGTGAGTAGCACAAACAACAGAAAAAGCAGACAAACTTCACATGCCTACAGTTTCTGTTCTAACTGAGGTACAAAGTTAAGACTATATTTAGACAGAGAATGAGTCAATGAAGAATTGTATCAAGTTTGCAGTCAATCGCTGTATGTGGAGCAAACTTATGGCAGCTGAAAGTTAGTTAATTTTAAACCCCCTTCACACATCTGTCCAGTGGTCAGGAAGGAAAGAGAGGCGGAGGTTGGGGTGGCTGTCTCGATGACGAAAAGCAGACTAACTTTAAAAGTACACAGTGCCGTTAGGAATTAACTTCGAGACTCGAAACTTTATACACGATTGTGTCAAAATAGTTGAAAATTGGATTGTGTCCGATTTGAAGAGGATTGGTAAAAGTGGAGCGACGCTACAGAGGATTTAGTGAAATTCTTGCGAAACTGGACAAGCAAATTGTCTCTAGCTAATTACTACTTCCTGAGTTCGGCTAGCCAAATTGCTGCTTGCCGGTTTTGATTGGATTCTCGCTAGCAGATTTCGGCTAGCTAAATCCTCGCTACCAAAATTCCTGCTAGCAACTTTCGGCCAGAAAAATTCCTGCTAGCAAACTTCGGCTAGCAAACTTCGGCTAGCAAATTTCGGCTAGCAAATTTCGGCTAGCAGATTTTGGCTAGCAGATTTCGGCAAGCAAATTTCTCGCTAGCGAACTTCGGCTAGCAGATTTCCTGCTAGCAAATCTCGTATTCCCGAAGTAGCAATTCAGTTCCTTGTTGCACTGGCACATTGAAGGTTTGCAGATTCAAAGTTTAAACTAGTCATGTCAAACCTTGACAATGTCCTCGCTGCTTTGTTTTGGCATTGGTATTTTTAACATAGTGTAAAACACATTTTTCGCGTCTTTTATGTCAGAGTGTAGAGAAAGGCGGCCTCTATTAACAGGAAAAACGCCATACAGACTCCAGAGCAGCTCACTGAAGGATCAGAGGGCAAGGACAGCAGCAGCTCACTGAAGGATCAGAGGGCAGGGACAGCAGCAGCTCACTGAAGAATCAGAGGGCAGGGACAGCAGCAGCTGACTGAAGAATCAGAGGGCAAGGACAGCAGCAGCTCACTGAAGGATCAGAGGGCAGGGACAGCAGCTCACTGAAGGATCAGAGGGCAGGGACAGCAGCTCACTGAGAGATCAGAGGGCAGGGACAGCAGCAGCTCACTGAAGGATCAGAGGGCAGGGACAGCAGCAGCTGACTGAAGAATCAGAGGGCAAGGACAGCAGCAGCTCACTGAAGGATCAGAGGGCAGGGACAGCAGCTCACTGAAGGATGAGAGGGCAGGGACAGCAGCTCACTGAGAGATCAGAGGGCAGGGACAGCAGCAGCTCACTGAAGGATCAGAGGGCAGGGACAGCAGCAGCTGACTGAAGAATCAGAGGGCAAGGACAGCAGCAGCTCACTGAAGGATCAGAGGGCAGGGACAGCAGCTCACTGAAGGATCAGAGGGCAGGGACAGCAGCTCACTGAAGGATCAGAGGGCAGGGACAGCAGCAGCTCACTGAAGAATCAGAGGGCAGGGACAGCAGCAGCTGACTGAAGAATCAGAGGGCAAGGACAGCAGCAGCTCACTGAAGGATCAGAGGGCAGGGACAGCAGCTCACTGAAGGATCAGAGGGCAGGGACAGCAGCTCACTGAGAGATCAGAGGGCAGGGACAGCAGCAGCTCACTGAAGGATCAGAGGGCAGGGACAGCAGCAGCTGACTGAAGAATCAGAGGGCAAGGACAGCAGCAGCTCACTGAAGGATCAGAGGGCAGGGACAGCAGCTCACTGAAGGATGAGAGGGCAGGGACAGCAGCTCACTGAGAGATCAGAGGGCAGGGACAGCAGCAGCTCACTGAAGGATCAGAGGGCAGGGACAGCAGCAGCTGACTGAAGAATCAGAGGGCAAGGACAGCAGCAGCTCACTGAAGGATCAGAGGGCAGGGACAGCAGCTCACTGAAGGATCAGAGGGCAGGGACAGCAGCTCACTGAAGGATCAGAGGGCAGGGACAGCAGCAGCTCACTGAAGGATCAGAGGGCAGGGACAGCAGCAGCTGACTGAAGAATCAGAGGGCAAGGACAGCAGCAGCTCACTGAAGGATCAGAGGGCAGGGACAGCAGCTCACTGAAGGATCAGAGGGCAGGGACAGCAGCTCACTGAAGGATCAGAGGGCAGGGACAGCAGCAGCTCACTGAAGGATCAGAGGGCAGGGACAGCAGCAGCTCACTGAAGGATCAGAGGGCAGGGACAGCAGCAGCTCACTGAAGGATCAGAGGGCAAGGACAGCAGCTCACTGAAAAATCAGAGGGCAGGGACAGCAGCAGCTCACTGAAGGATCAGAGGGCAGGGACAGCAGCTCACTGAAAGATCAGAGGGCAGGGACAGCAGCAGCTCACTGAAGGATCAGAGGGCAGGGACAGCAGCTCACTGAAGGATCAGAGGGCAGGGACAGCAGCTCACTGAAGGATCAGAGGGCAGGGACGGCAGCTCACTGAAGGATCAGAGGGCAGGGACGGCAGCTCAATGAAGGATCAGAGGGCAGAGACAGCAGCTGAATGAAGGAACAGAGGGCAGGGACAGCAGCTCACTGAAAAATCAGAGGGCAGGGACAGCAGCTCACTGAAGGATCAGAGGGCAGGGACAGCAGCTGACTGAAGGATCAGAGGTCAGGGACAGCAGCTCACTGAAGGATCAGAGGGCAGGGACAGCAACTCACTGATGGATCAGAGGGCAGGGACAGCAGCTCACTGAAGGATCAGAGGGCAGGGACAGCAGCAGCTCACTGAAGGATCAGAGGGCAGGGACAGCAGCAGCTGACTGAAAAATCAGAGGGCAGGGACAGCAGCAGCTCACTGAAGGATCAGAGGGCAGGGACAGCAGCAGCTCACTGAAGGATCAGAGGGCAGGGACAGCAGCTCACTGAGAGATCAGAGGGCAGGGACAGCAGCAGCTCACTGAAGGATCAGAGGGCAGGGACAGCAGCAGCTCACTGAAGAATCAGAGGGCAGGGACAGCAGCAGCTCACTGAAGGATCAGAGGGCAGGGACAGCAGCAGCTCACTGAAGGATCAGAGGGCAGGGACAGCAGCTCACTGAAGGATCAGAGGGCAGGGACAGCAGCAGCTCACTGAAGGATCAGAGGGCAGGGACAGCAGCTCACTGAAGGATCAGAGGGCAGGGACAGCAGCTCACTGAAGGATCAGAGGGCAGGGACGGCAGCTCACTGAAGGATCAGAGGGCAGGGACGGCAGCTCAATGAAGGATCAGAGGGCAGAGACAGCAGCTGACTGAAGGATCAGAGGGCAGGGACAGCAGCTCACTGAAGGATCAGAGGGCAGGGACAGCAGCTGACTGAAGGATCAGAGGTCAGGGACAGCAGCTCACTGAAGGATCAGAGGGCAGGGACAGCAACTCACTGAAGGATCAGAGGGCAGGGACAGCAGCTCACTGAAGGATCAGAGGGCAGGGACAGCAGCAGCTCACTGAAGGATCAGAGGGCAGGGACAGCAGCTCACTGAAAAATCAGAGGGCAGGGACAGCAGCTCACTGAAGGATCAGAGGGCAGGGACAGCAGCTCACTGAAGGATCAGAGGGCAGGGACAGCAGCTCACTGAAGGATCAGAGGGCAGGGACAGCAGCTCACTGAGAGATCAGAGGGCAGGGACAGCAGCAGCTCACTGAAGGATCAGAGGGCAGGGACAGCAGCAGCTGACTGAAAAATCAGAGGGCAGGGACAGCAGCAGCTCACTGAAGGATCAGAGGGCAGGGACAGCAGCAGCTGACTGAAAAATCAGAGGGCAAGGACAGCAGCAGCTCACTGAAGGATCAGAGGGCAGGGACAGCAGCAGCTCACTGAAGGATCAGAGGGCAGGGACAGCAGCAGCTCACTGAAGAATCAGAGGGCAGGGACAGCAGCAGCTCACTGAAAAATCAGAGGGCAGGGACAGCAGCAGCTGACTGAAGAATCAGAGGGCAGGGACAGCAGCAGCTCACTGAAGGATCAGAGGGCAGGGACAGCAGCAGCTCACTGAAGAATCAGAGGGCAGGGACAGCAGCAGCTGACTGAAGAATCAGAGGGCAAGGACAGCAGCAGCTCACTGAAGGATCAGAGGGCAGAGACAGCAGCAGCTCACTGAAGAATCAGAGGGCAAGGACAGCAGCAGCTCACTGGAGGATAACTTGATGATAGATTTTGATGATATTTACCTACATGAACCATCTAGCTACTGTCAGTAGCATTCACAACAAAAATGCCAACCCACTCCCGCAGTCCCTAGCCAGCCTAATCGGGGGCGCTCCCCATTCATCCTCGGTGAAGCGGCTGGTCAGCCTGGTGCGGCCCGGCGCTGTCAGTCCGGGCCTCGATGCCAGCGGCAGCGGCTCAGTGTCGGGCGAGAAGCTGGTCAAGCAGCTGGTGAAGCGGCTTCGCCGACCAGAGCTGGTGAAAGCCCTGGAGCGGGCGGTTAGCGAGGCCAGCCCGCATTCCGGATGCGTCACAGCTGCGGTTGCTCAGGGCGACCCGGAGCCTGGTCACGTGACCGCCTGCCGGCTGTGGCGCTGGCCCGACCTGCAGTCCGCTCAAGAGCTGCGGCCGCTTGAAAACTGCCAGATGCCCTACACGGCCCGGACTCAGGTGAGCAGAGCGGCTTCTACAGCTGCTTGAGCTCTGCGGCAACTGGCAGCTGATCTTCTACACTGCTGTTCCGCTCATGTTCCTGTCATCTACTCTCCCTATCTCCCATCTACTCTCCCTATCTCCCTATCTACTCTCTCGAGTCTCCTATCTCCCTATCTACTCTCTCCCTATCTCCCTATCTACTCTCTTGAGTCTCCCATCTCCCTATCTACTCTCTCCCTATCTCCGTATCTAGTCTCTCTCTATCCGCCGATCTCTCCCTATTTTCTATCTTACCCCTAATCCTGAAACACTTTCAAGCCTTTTAAATTGCACATTTGACTTATTAAAATTCAGTTGAAAGAGCACAAACAGCCCATCCAACGCCCCCGCAGACCGAGCTGTGCGTGAACCCGCAGCACTACACCCGGCTGCCGCTGTGCTCGCCGGCCCAGGACCCCGTGCTGGTCTGCCGGCCCGGGACTCCCGCCGGCAGCAGCGGAGTCGGGATGGGCAGCGCCAGCAGCGCCGGAGGTCCCGCCGACGACCCGAACGCCGCGTCGCCCAGCGTGTACATGAGCGAGGACAACGACGGTGCCGGCTCCGAGGGCGGCCGAATAGGCGCGCTGAGCCCGCCTCAGCAGCAGCTGCCTGGTCAGGTGCAGCAGCAGCCGCAGCAGCCGCTGTACAGCGTGCACTACACCGAGCCTGAGCACTGGTGCTCCGTTCACTACTATGAGCTGGCGGCCAGGGTCGGCGACGCCTACCATGCCTCCTCCCAGTTCATCACCGTGGACGGCGGCACGGACCCGAGCGGCCGGAACCGCTTCTGCCTGGGCCTGCTGTCCAATGTGAACCGCAGCCTCACCGTGGAGCAGACCCGCAGGTTTGCAGCTGGGCTGACGGGCTGGGGCTGTTACATTGGCTGGCAGACAGACAGACAGATACACAGACAGACAGACAGACAGACAGACAGACAGACAGACAGACAGACAGACAGACAGACAGACAGACAGACAGACAGACAGACAGACAGACAGACAGACAGACGGACAAACAGACAGACAGGCAGGCAGCAGCAGGCAGGCAGGCAGACAAACAGACAAACAGACAGACAGGCAGGCAGACAGACAGACAGACAGACAGGCAGGCAGGCAGGCAGGCAGACAGACAAACAGGCAGACAGGCAGACGCCGCTCCCACCCGCAGGTCCATCGGCAGTGGTGTCGGCCTGTACTACGTCAACGGTGAGGTACACGTGGAGTGCCTGTCGGACAGCCCCATCTTCGTGCAGTCGCCTAACGGCAACCTGAGGCAGAACTGGCACGCGGCCACCGTGTGCCGCATCCCGCCCGGCTGCAATCTGTGCGTTTTCTCCAACGCTGACTTCGGCTCGCAGCTGCGCCAGAGCGCCCAGCAAGGCTTCGACGAGGTGTACGCGCTCACCAAGATGTGCACCATCCGCATCGCCTTCGTTAAGGGCTGGGGCAGCGACTACAGGCGCCAGCTCGTCACGGCGACGCCCTGCTGGATTGAGGTGCACCTGAACGGGCCGCTGCTTTGGCTGGACCAGGTGCTGGCAGCCATTGGCAGCCCCACCTACGTGTGCTCCTCCATGAGCTGAGCACCGGACTGTCGTGGTGAGCTCACTGTGCTCGCGTGCTGATTGGCCGGTTGGGGCGGGGTACGGGTGTCTAAAGTGGAGCTATTTCGAGCCTCAGGGTGAGGGATGAGCAGTCCGGGTGGGGGATGAGCAGTCAGGATGGGGGATGAGCAGTCAGGATGGGGGATGAGCAGTCAGGGTGGGGGATGAGCAGTCAGGGTGGGGGATGAGTAGTCAGGGTGGGGGATGAGCAGTCAGGGTAGGGAATGAGTAGTCAGGGTGGGGGATGAATAGTCAGGGTGGGTGATGAGCAGACAGGGTGACAGGATGGGGGATGAGCAGACAGGGTTGGAGATGAGCAGTCAGTGTGGGGGATGAGCAGACAGGGTGGGAAGGCAGGCTCATTGCCGGTCATTCGAAGCCCTTTCTCTCCGGTTCCAGGTGGCAGCAGCGGCCGCAGGCAGCGCCTGAGAGCGCGGCCAGCAGTAGCGATAGCAGTAGAGCCTCTCCGCGATCCTCGGCAGGAAGCCGCACGCACCGGGACTTTACCGGATTCTCTGAAACTCATTTCCCTCTATTCATAATTCATAGCGCCATCAAGTCGCACTCGCGATCCCATTGTGTGCATAGACCTCATCCGGCCCGAATAAAAATATTTATCTGTGTAAATGGATATTTCTGTAAATACGAATTCCCCATTCTGTCTCCCCCGAGGATTATTCATGCGCCATCAAACTTTAACCACGGGCGGCTGCAGCACTGTTGAGTGCTAATAATAATATTAATAATACCTCACTTTTTCTGTCTCATTTCAATAATAGTAGTCTAGCGTTAGCGTCCTACTCCTACTTTGAGTAGTATATTGCTGTACAAGTTTGCCCACCAGTTTAAGCAGCCGCCGTATGCAGAAGTTGTACTGTATTCCTGGAAATCAGGCTTTACTGCAGAAGTCTGCGTTCAATGCAAATCCACTGAAGATATCAGCGAACTCGTGTTTCCACTTTTATTCTGCGTGTTTGCTGCGCTTCAATTATAGTTTTATAATAATAATAATAACTGTCTTGTCAAGGATGCAGAAACTCCACTAACTGGGAATTTTCTGTTCCAATGCGATTCCTCTCTTTCCTCATTGCTTCCCGATGGGCATCTAAAATGTGCACGTGTGTACCTACCCAGCTGAACTCTACCCCTCTACCCTTTAAATGTACACCCAGTCCAGCTAACTCTACCCCCAATGTACACCCATACCCATCTCCCCTTTAAATGTACACCCAGTCCAGCTAACTCTACCCCCAATGTACACCCATACCCATCTCCCCTTTAAATGTACACCCAGTCCAGCTGAACTCTATCCCCAAGTGTACAATCAGTCCAGCTGAAATCTAACGCCGTAATGTACACTCAGTCCAACTAATTAAACTCTACCCCTAATGTACACTCAGTTCAGCTAAACTCTACCCCCAATGTACACTCAGTCCAGCTAAACTCTACCCCCAATGTACACTCAGTCCAGCTAAACTCTACCCCCAATGTACACTCAGTCCAGCTAAACTCTACCCCCAATGTACACTCAGTCCAGCTAAACTCTACCCCCAATGTACACTCAGTCCAGCTAAACTCTACCCCCAATGTACACTCAGTCCAGCTAAACTCTACCCCCAATGTACACTCAGTCCAGCTAAACTCTACCCTCCCAATGTACACTCAGTCCAGCTAAACTCTACCCCCCAATGTACACTCAGTCCAGCTAAACTCTACCCCCCAATGTACACTCAGTCCAGCTAAACTCTACCCTCCCAATGTACACTCAGTCCAGCTAAACTCTACCCCCCAATGTACACTCAGTCCAGCTAAACTCTACCCCCAATGTACACTCAGTCCAGCTAAACTCTACCCCCCAATGTACACTCAGTCCAGCTAAACTTTTCCCCCACCAATCTACACTCAGTCCAGCTGAGCTCTACCCTCCCAATGTACACTCAATCCAGTGGAGCTCTACCCCCAATGTACACTCAGTCCAGCTAAACTCTACCCCCCCCCACCCAATGTACACGCAATGAAGTCAGTGCTCTGACACTTCTCATTTCCTTCGCTAATGGCAGGATTTTGCTTATGCAAATAATGAAATGCGTACATCAGTAATTAAAATACCTCAGTAGGCTTGGAAATTTTGTCAGTTTTCATTTCGCTTAATTATTCGCGCGTCAACTTACCAACGCCACGAGGCTTGCTCAGTAATCAATAATGCAGGAATTGAGTATATCGCTGATGCGTATTATGTAATAGCTGTACCTTTAATTTTTTCTCTCTTTCTTGCTTTGATTTATTTTTAAAAAAATCAGGTGAACCCAGGTATTTTAAATGCTAATTAAATTCAAACCGCAGCTTTTACCTGTTCGGTCTTGCTTCTGTAACTGGGGCGGTAATGCCCTGTGCTTTGGTCAGGTATGATTTGCCTCTAAGCTTTTCTCTTATGCCCTTTCTGATACATTTACCAATTTTATATTTGCTGTACGGCTTCACATCAGGTATGACCAACCATTGCTGCTAATCAGTTGTTTTTGTTTTTATTAGTAATATTAGCTATCATATGCTTATTAATCAGCTACTTCATATTTATGCCCATGTGTACACCCGCTCCGCTTGGCAACTTTTATTTCTATTCAGAATAACAATACTAGTTATTTATTAATTAATAAACTTTGGAAACAAATCTCGCTGCCTCGCTAACGCCTCTAATGAATAGCAGGGACTGCGGATATTTTTCTATTTCATCTTGTCATTTGCTGTCATGGACCCTTGCGGCTGTAATAGAACTGGGGTTTTCTGCTGTCATGGACCCCTGGAGCTGTAATAGGACTGGGGTTTTCTGGTTTCATGGACCCCTGGAGCTGTAATATAACGGGTTTTCTGGTTTCATGGACCCCTGGAGCTGTAATATAACGGGTTTTCTGCTGTCATGGACCCCTGGAGCTGTAATAGAACTGGGGTTTTCTGCTGTCATGGACCCCTGGAGCTGTAATAGAACTGGGGTTTTCTGCTGTCATGGACCCCTGGAGCTGTAATAGGACTGGGGTTTTCTGGTTTCATGGACCCCTGGAGCTGTAATATAACGGGTTTTCTGCTGTCATGGACCCCTGGAGCTGTAATAGAACTGGGGTTTTCTGCTGTCATGGACCCCTGGAGCTGCAATAGAACTGGGGTTTTCTGGTTTCATGGACCCCTGGAACTGTAATATAACGGGTTTTCTGCTGTCATGGACCCCTGGAGCTGTAATAGAACTGGGGTTTTCTGCTGTCATGGACCCCTGGAGCTGTAATAGAACTGGGGTTTTCTGGTTTCATGGATCCCTGGAGCTGTAATAGAACTGGGGTTTTCTGGTTTCATGGACCCCTGGAGCTGTAATATAACGGGTTTTCTGCTGTCATGGACCCCTGGAGCTGTAATAGAACTGGGGTTTTCTGCTGTCATGGACCCCTGGAGCTGTAATAGGACTGGGGTTTTCTGGTTTCATGGACCCCTGGAGCTGTAATATAACGGGTTTTCTGCTGTCATGGACCCCTGGAGCTGTAATAGAACTGGGGTTTTCTGCTGTCATGGACCCCTGGAGCTGCAATAGAACTGGGGTTTTCTGGTTTCATGGACCCCTGGAACTGTAATAGAACTGGGGTTTTCTGCTGTCATGGACCCCTGGAGCTGTAATAGAACTGGGGTTTTCTGCTGTCATGGACCCCTGGAGCTGTAATAGAACTGGGGTTTTCTGGTTTCATGGATCCCTGGAGCTGTAATAGAACTGGGGTTTTCTGGTTTCATGGACCCCTGGAGCTGTAATATAACGGGTTTTCTGCTGTCATGGACCCCTGGAGCTGTAATAGAACCGGGGTTTTCTGGTTTCATAGACCCCTGGAGCTGTAATAGAACCGGGGTTTTCTGGTTTCATAGACCCCTGGAGCTGTAATAGAACCGGGGTTTTCTGGTTTCATAGACCCCTGGAGCTGTAATAGAACTGGGGTTTTCTGCTGTCATGGACCCCTGGAGCTGTAATAGGACTGGGGTTTTCTGGTTTCATGGACCCCTGGAGCTGTAATATAACGGGTTTTCTGCTGTCATGGACCCCTGGAGCTGTAATAGAACTGGGGTTTTCTGCTGTCATGGACCCCTGGAGCTGTAATAGGACTGGGGTTTTTTTTGGTTTCATAGACCCCTGGAGCTGTAATATAACGGGTTTTCTGCTGTCATGGACCCCTGGAGCTGTAATAGAACTGGGGTTTTCTGCTGTCATGGACCCCTGGAGCTGTAATAGGACTGGGGTTTTTTTTGGTTTCATAGACCCCTGGAGCTGTAATATAACGGGTTTTCTGCTGTCATGGACCCCTGGAGCTGTAATAGAACTGGGGTTTTCTGCTGTCATGGACCCCTGGAGCTGTAATAGGACTGGGGTTTTCTGGTTTCATAGACCCCTGGAGCTGTAATAGGACTGGGGTTTTCTGGTTTCATGGACCCCTGGAGCTGTAATAGAACTGGGGTTTTCTGCTGTCATGGACCCCTGGAGCTGTAATAGAACTGGGGTTTTCTGCTGTCATGGACCCCTGGAGCTGTAATAGGACTGGGGTTTTCTGGTTTCATGGACCCCTGGAGCTGTAATATAACGGGTTTTCTGCTGTCATGGACCCCTGGAGCTGTAATAGAACTGGGGTTTTCTGCTGTCATGGACCCCTGGAGCTGCAATAGAACTGGGGTTTTCTGGTTTCATGGACCCCTGGAACTGTAATATAACGGGTTTTCTGCTGTCATGGACCCCTGGAGCTGTAATAGAACTGGGGTTTTCTGCTGTCATGGACCCCTGGAGCTGTAATAGAACTGGGGTTTTCTGGTTTCATGGATCCCTGGAGCTGTAATAGAACTGGGGTTTTCTGGTTTCATGGACCCCTGGAGCTGTAATATAACGGGTTTTCTGCTGTCATGGACCCCTGGAGCTGTAATAGAACCGGGGTTTTCTGGTTTCATAGACCCCTGGAGCTGTAATAGAACCGGGGTTTTCTGGTTTCATAGACCCCTGGAGCTGTAATAGAACCGGGGTTTTCTGGTTTCATAGACCCCTGGAGCTGTAATAGAACTGGGGTTTTCTGCTGTCATGGACCCCTGGAGCTGTAATAGGACTGGGGTTTTCTGGTTTCATAGACCCCTGGAGCTGTAATATAACGGGTTTTCTGCTGTCATGGATCCCTGGAGCTGTAATAGAACTGGGGTTTTCTGCTGTCATGGACCCCTGGAGCTGTAATAGGACTGGGGTTTTCTGGTTTCATGGACCCCTGGAGCTGTAATAGGACTGGGGTTTTCTGGTTTCATAGACTGGGGTTTTCTGCTGTCATGGACCCCTGGAGCTGTAATAGAACTGGGGTTTTCTGCTGTCATGGACCCCTGGAGCTGTAATAGAACTGGGGTTTTCTGCTGTCATGGACCCCTCGAGCTGTAATAGAACTGGGGTTTTCTGCTGTCATGGACCCCTGGAGCTGTAATAGAACTGGGGTTTTCTGGTTTCATGGATCCCTGGAGCTGTAATAGAACTGGGGTTTGCTGCTGTGATGGACCCCTGGAGCTGTAATAGGACTGGGGTTTTCTGCTGTCATGGACCCCTGGAGCTGTAATAGGACTGGGGATTTCTGCTGTCATGGACCCCTGGAGCTGTAATAGGACTGGGGATTTCTGCTGTCATGGACCCCTGCAGCTTCCTAAATTTTCATAGTTCCGTCCAGGTTGGTTCCAGCGGTCCAAGGCTAAATGCGGGCAGTATTTTCTATAGATTTATCAAATTTAGCATTAAAAAAGCCTTTTGCGCTACTGTTCTATTAAAAACAAGTAGTATTATACAGACACTGATGAACTTGCATGCGATTGCAACTCGCCAGAATGCAGTCGGAATCGAGTGCAGCGGAGGCTGACCTGCGCGATGATGAAGAAGAGGATGAAGACGACGAAGGCGATTTCGATGACGTCCAGCGTCCCGTGCTCGGCTTCGGCGACGGTCCCGAAGTTGACGTTTCGGCGCTGGAGTACCTGCGCAGCGTGCAGGCCGAGGCGCGTCGCTGCCCGAAGGTGGTGGTCGCAAAGCAGCCGGTGCCACTGGCGCCGGGCCGGCCGTCTGGCCCGCAGCAGTCGCGAGGCGGCGGCCGGCAGCCGGTCTGGCCCGATGCCAAGTGCCGCGGCATGCAGGTGTCCGCCCTGCTCGCCTCCTCTTCTGCCGTCACCTCGCCTGACCGGGGGATCGCCGCCACCCCGGACTGGGCGCCCGGAACTGACTGGCAGGCTGAGCAGGTGAAAACTGCCTCTGATTGGCTGGCTGGGACTCATTTAATCAGATGTTTGAGCCGCATAGACTGTTTGAATTGAATACACGGCTTTGAGAGAGAAAACAGCTTCAGATGCCGCTTTGCGTCCTGAAGGTCCTGCCTGTCCCAAACGTTGCATTCTGAAGGCTGTGTCCTGAAGGTCTTTTGTCCTGAAGGTCTTTTGTTCTGAAGGTCTTTTATCCTGAAGGTCTTTTGTTCTGAAGGTCTTTTGTTCTGAAGTTCTTTTTCCTGAAGGTCTTGTCCCTGAAGGCGGTGTTTCAAAGCTTTTACAACAACAGAAACACAGTCATGTCAAAAGTCATGAGTTCGAATCCGTGTGCTAGTCCATCAATTTAAAACTCGCTCATGAAAATTGGCCTGCTAGTCTTGATTGGCGCTACCCTGAGGGCCAACCTCCAAGGCACCCGGGGTCTTTGCAACAGAACAAATACCAACAGTCTTAAGTTCTCAGATACTATAAACCGTTCATCATTTACTATCAAAAAGTTAGTAAATAAATTACTCCTATTATTTACCTTAATATTCATGCATTTCTACTAAATTCTACTATAAGTAGCGTAGTTAATAAACATTTGTTATTATTAATTTTATACATGTAATATTCTGCTATTTCTACTGTCAGTAATGTGTCAAGAAAAATCCAGCAACTGGAGCATTTAAACCGAACTCGCCTCTCAGGTGGCGGCCTTCGCCGAGCTTCGAGACCGCCTGGCCGAGTCCTTGCGGCTGGCCTCGAGCCGCTCGGCCGCCGCCGAAGCGCCGCGACTGCCGAAGGCCTCCGACGGCCGGGCCTGGCGCGCCTTCTGCTACGGCACCGGCGGCACCGCGGCGGGAGACTGGCGCGGAGATGACGAGGACGGCAGCAGCGGAGAAGACGAGGATTCTGGAGATGACGATGGAGAGGAGCTGGAGTCTGGGAGAAAGGAGGCTGCGAATGGGGAAGATGAGGAAAGTGGTGGTGCTGAGGCCCAGAGCGAGGAGGGCCACCCGCCTCTGGTGAGAGTTGGGAAATGTTACTGCCGTTCTGAGTACTATAGGGCCATTTCTGATTAGTGAAGTGCCATTTGTGAATATTGAAATGCCATTAGTGAATATTTAAGTGCCATTTGTGAATATTGAAATGCCATTAGTGAATATTTAAGTGCCATTTGTGAATATTGAAATGCCATTAGTGAATATTTAAGTGCCATTTGTGAATATTGAAATGCCATTATTGAATATTTAAGTGCCATTTGTGAACATTGCAATGCCATTTGTGAATATTGGAGTGCCATTTGTGAATATTGAAATGCCATTATTGAATATTTAAGTGCCATTTGTGAACATTGCAATGCCATTTGTGAATATTGGAGTGCCATTTGTGAATATTGGAGTGCCATTTGTGAATATCAGAGTGCCATTTGTGAATATTGGAGTGCCATTTGTGAATATCAGAGTGCCATTTGTGAATACTGAGGTTCCATTTGTGAATGCCTCTGCCAACCCGCAGATCAGCCTGGTCTGCCGGCTTCCCCGCGCCTCGCTGCTGGCTCTGCTGGGCCACCACGCGGACTGGCTGACGGGCCCGGAGCCGCTGCCCTTCACCGACAGGCTGGGCCAGTGGCTGTTCGCCCTGCTGGCGGCCCTGCGCTGCCCCCTCACCTCCGAGGAGGCCGACCGGCTCAGGCGGCTCGCCCGCGCCTGCCGTCGGGAGCGCCTGCGGCTGCCAAGCGGCCTGCGTCACCCGGCAGCCGTGCCGCTGAGCCTCATCATCTGCCTGGTGGCCCGTCACTTCGGCCAGGCCGACTTGGCTGATGACTGATTGCTGCAACATAACTCGTACATGTAGTGTTTCTCTCATAAGGCTTGTGCATTTCTAAATATACATCTGCTGCTGGCATTTGTACCGCTGGCATTTCCTGTTCTAATTGGAGCTGTGCTTTTCATGCTTTTGTTTTTTTATATGCGAATCTGTCTGTCTGTCTGTCTGTCTGTCTGCCTGTCTGTCTGTCTGTCTGTCTGTCTGTCTGTCTGTCTGTCTGTCTGTCTGTCTGTCTGTCTGTCTGTCTGTCTGTCTGTCTGTCTGCCTGTGTGTCTGTCTGTCTGTCTGTCTGTCTGTCTGTCTGTCTGTCTGTCTGTCTGTCTGTCTGTCTGTCTGTCTGCCTGTGTGTCTGTCTGTCTGTCTGTCTGTCTGTCTGTCTGCGTGGCAACCCGTACTGCACTAGAGAGAAATGCAATTATAGGATTTGACAATGGGCTGTTTTGTAAGTGGCTATTGTCTGGCCTGCTTTCTTGAGTGTTGCGTGTTTTCAGCGTAAATTTGTGGGCCTCCGGTTGCTAAGGCGCGGTTCCCTGGTCGTGTATAATTCATGCGCTAAATTGTCTGGCTTAGAGGGAGACATGTTCCCACGATGGAGAGCCTCTGCTGCTGGGTCCACAGAATCCAATTAGAGCTGCATCCTTGTTGGCTCAATAAGGCGGCATGCAGAAATGTCAAGCCATTTTGCCGCCTGTCAAACTACCCAAGGAGAGGGAACCCCCCCCCCCCTCTCATGACAATTTTTCCTGCACGGGAATTACGGAGCAATGCAAATTCAAGAAAATAATTTTTGGCCAGCATTTTGTAGCCCACCTGCTCAAAGCATAATGAAGCCGCCAGCCCTCCGGACTGTCATGGATGGGGATACTTAACAATTCAGCCAGAAGGTGGATTCTTCCCATAGGCGCTGGTGTGTTCAATACACTCCCTCTGGGCCAATCAGCACCCGCTATTAGTGTTATTAATTTACAATAGCACGATTTATAAGCATTCTGTAAAGAATTCTTTAGTGAGCTTTTCCTCGCTCCTAGAAATGATTTGCAAATAAAGAATGCTGGCTTTCTTCATAATTGGCTCCCTGCTGACTGCTGCTGCGGTGGCTGCAGACTCAAGCTGGAAGCTTCAGCGTGGCGACCTCGCCGAGTACCGAGTGCTGTCAGTGAAGCTGGCAGTCAGCGACGTTCACTGCATGACGGCTGCTGAGAATGCGGATGCTGTTCGCTTTGACGCAGCCTCGGGCTCCTGCTCGCTGTTGGCCTGCGATAGGGGCCCGGCCGATGGCTGCAGGAAGTGCCGGCATCTGGGCAACTCCAGCCTGCCTCAGCTGTGGGTGAGTACGCTGGTGCTTGCTGCTTTCAGTAGCAACCCTAACTATTGAATTCTTGGCGCAAGGCAGGCCGACTGTCGACCCGCAGCTGATTTGTAAAGCCGATATGTATCGAAAATATGAAACTAGAGAAGTAAAGCCGATATGTATCGAAAAATATGAAACTAGAGAAGTAAAGCCGATATGTATCGAAAAATATGAAACTAGAGAAGTAAAGCCGATATGTATCGAAAAATATGAAACTAGAGAAACAAAGCCGATATGTATCGAAAAATATGAAACTAGAAAAGTAAAGCCGATATGTATCGAAAAATATGAAACTAGAGAAATAAAGCCGATATATGTATCGAAAACTAATAAAATTGCAAAAAAAGCCGATATGTATCGAAAAATACAAAACTGCCAAAGGCGATATGTATAGAAAAAATACAGAAGACCCTGCGATTGAAAGACTCAAATTGAAATGCCCGACTCTGGTTCTCCACCGCATTGGCCGTTCCACAGATTCGAGAGCCGGTGAAGTGCTGGACAACGTTCCAGCACCGAGTTGACGGCTCCGTCAGCTTCAACCGCGGCTGGTCGGAGTACGTCAACGGATTCGGCCAGGGCGAGAGTCTCAACTACTGGATGGGGCTGGAGCAGCTGCACCAGCTCACCGCCACTGGAGTGTGGAGAGTCCGCTGGGAGTTCAGCGACTGGAACGGCACCTGGTACTGGGTTGAGAATGCTCCGTTCTCTGTTGGCCCAGCGTCTGACAAGTACAGGTGCTCGATGGGACCGCCGGACTCAAACAGGTCGAGCATCGGACAGCGGGACAACGTGGACTGGCTGCCGAGCGGCCAGCAGTTCAGCACGCCGGACTCGGACAATGACGCCTACAGCGCTGGCAACTGCGCCAGCAACTCCGGCTGGTGGTTCGCCCACTGCGCCCTCATGAACCCGAACGCTGTCTACAAGACCGCCCCGCACCACACCACTGGAGGCGGACTCTACTACCTGCTGTACGACACTGGCGTCCTGCTCACAACCTCCTATTCGATGAAGACCTTCGAGTGCCTGATCATTTTTAACTGACGATTTGGGAGTTAATGCGTTCGGAAGAAAACTGCTTCTAACAGTTCTGCTGCACCCCATGTCCTAGTAGGCTGTGCTGTGTCTGTCTGTCTGTCTGTCTGTATGTCTTAGTGTCTGTCTGTCTGTTTGTCTGTCTGTCTGTATGTCTGTCTGTCTGTCTGTCTGTCTGTCTGTCTGTCTGTCTGTCTGTCTGTCTGTCTGTCTGTCTGTCTGTCTGTCTGTCTGTCTGTCTGTCTGTCTGTCTGTCTTTCTGTCTGTCTGTCTGTCTGTCTGTCTGTCTGTCTGTCTGTCTGTCTGTCTGTCTGTCTGTCTGTCTGTCTGTCTGTCTGTCTGTCTGTCTGTTTGCTGTCTGTCTGTCTGTCTGTCTGTCTGTTAACAGATCTGTCTGTTAAAGATGGTGAAGATCCACTATTGTATTTTATTTCTTTATCCGTGCATGTTAAAATACGAGTAGAAGCTTTGGTGGTGAGCATTCAGTTAACAAGTAATCTGAATGGTACGTATATTCACTTAAGCATAAGCAATAATAATAATAAGTACATAAGCAAAAGGATTGCTTTAAGACACCTCATGCGTGAGGTGATTTTAACAACCAAGAATATTACTGACACGTGCAGGCCGTTCTTCTTTTACCTTAATTTGTGGGCCTCCGGTTACTTAGAAGCGGTTATTTAGTCGTGTGTAATTCCTACGCTAAATTTCCTGGCTTACTCGTAGAAGCACATTTTAGTCCGTAGAATCCAATTATGATTCATCTTTGTTGGCTCAATAAGGCGGCAGGAATGCCAAGCCGCTTTTTCTGCCTGTCGAACTTGCCAAAGAGGGGTAGGGCCAGGGGGGACCCCCTCGAGACAATTTTTCATGCCCTCGTGCCCACGCGTTTGGTGTTCGCGAGTATTTTTAACAATTGAGGATGTACGATTGAGTATTGGTGACACGGTGGTGGAAAGTGGAACTTTTATGCATCCGTTGACTCTTCTGGAGTATGGAAGCGTTGCACAGAATTGAAGGCTGCTTTAGCGATCCTGGGGAGGGGGTTTCTTTCAAGGCCCGCCCATCAGAAGCCCCTAATGGGCAGCCTCCCGCCGCTGTCTTGATTGCTCTCTCTATTATGTAAATTAATTTATAGTAAACAAACTGCGCCACTTCACTTCACTTTTTTCTTACTTGGCCTCATCTAACGCGAGTACATGCGAGCCGCAAAGGTGCGCAACAAATCCTTGTGCGTCTCAATTAGACGCTCAGTTATTTCATGTGTTATGCTCATCCTTAATTAAGGGCCTATAGCAAGCTTTGTTGCTGCAAATACGAACTATTTCAAAAACTGCAGCCCAGAAATTCATGGAATATGAAATCAATTTTCATTCACGCAAATAGACGGCGGGCCTGTTGGCTTTGACGCAATGGCAGCAGCCAACGGATTCCAATCAGGGCTCACGCGGTTGTGCAAACCCGTCACGGGTTCTGTACTGAAGGCCCATTGTCTCTGTGTTAGAAAATATAATACGCTTCACACAGCTGTGATGAGGCCTCTCGATGCGAATCCGCTCTCTCTACTCTGAGTCCGAACTCCGCCAATTTTCTGTGAAAATCGCACTGGCAATCAGCCTGCCATGCCGGCTCTTTACAGGACCTGCTTCTGCGCTCCGATCCTGAGCTGCCTGATCTGCGCCGCTCTCTGTCGCCAGTTCCAGATCTCGGACCTCGGCTGCTTCGTTGACGGCGCAAATGGCGTGAGAGACGTCGGTGACATGAAGCACATTGGCCTCACACGGATCGGCAGCTCCGAGGTATCTCCGATATTCGAAGGCGGCACCGCTTTTGTCGGCAGCTACTCGACAATGACTCACGAGCTGTGCGGCAGCGTCTGCGCTCTGGGCGGCTTCCAGTTCGCGGCTCTGCAGGCCATGCAGTGGTGCTACTGCGGCAACTCCTACGGGTCGCAGGGCGCTGCTCCTGCCTGGGAGTGCATCCACGTTTGCAGTGGAAACTCGCGCCAGAACTGCGGAGGCGACTACCGAAACCGAGTGCTCCGGCTGAGCTACACGGGCAGTTCAGAAGACGCTTGCATGAGTTGGTTAAAAGTACAAATTGCTTTTTGTGTAGAGATGCTTGTTTTTGATGCAAATGGCGCTCACTCTGCACTGCAGACCGGAACGTGTTCGTCCCCGGTAACCGGACCTTCGTTGAGCTGAACATCCCGGATGCGCCCGCCTTCAGAACACTGCAGAGTGCCGGGCTGCCCGAGTGCCTGTACCGGTGCCGCTCCGGTTGCCAGGCGGTGATCTTCAGCCAGCAGCAGCGCCTGTGCCACCTGCTGGAGCTCGCTGCGGTCCCGGCCGCGCTCAGCAGCGCCAGCAGCGGCGACTTCTTTGTCCGCCGCTGAGTGCGAATGCAGCAGGTGCGGCTGAGCAGAGCTGACGAACTTTGAGAACCAAAATTTTCGAGGTAAAAATCATGTCAAACAATGTCTACTTTTTTGCTTCAGTTTTTCTTATTCCGAAATTTAAGAACATTTTATCACAACGTTTCAATTTGCTTTAAAAGTCAACCAGAGAAATTTAGCGTGTCATAACCATTTATTGCCTTCTGCTTTTTTTCCCAAAAACGAAAGCTTTGTGATTCAAATTTCATGCTGTTCAGATATGAGCGGCTGGCCGCATGCTGCGCAAGTTCAAGTTTTAGCAGAGCACAGAGTTCTCTCTTTCAAGTTTGGCTTAGAGGCCTGATACTTGCTCACCTTCAATGTACCTTTTAATTCAATATAATTGCTCATTTCAATGTAAATCTTGCGGATCTAATCATACTGTTCTCTGACAATGGAAGCTGGCTCAGCAGCGCCAGCAGTGGTGCGAATGAAGCCGAGTTATAGATATGAAGACGCGAATTTCTTGTGTAATTCGTTCCATTAGTTGTTTTTAGTAGATGTGAAATGAATACTTTACCAGATGCTTCTCACCTTAGCGAATACACAGAGTCTGAACTGAATGCTTTACTGTTGTTTCTGAATTGTGCTCACTTCAACTTTGAGTAGGTTCTTGTGTTGGATACTTTAGATTTTGTGCAATTTATTTTTGTCTAATTATTTTTATATAATGTTCGATGTTGTATGATTTGGATTCACTTTAAATATATTTATGCAGCAATCAAAAACGTCAAGCAAGACCCAAGCCTCTAGATGACGTCAAAAGGGACTCTAAATAAATCCATTACAGCCGCAGTGCGCTGATCTGCTTGTCTGCTCGATCGATCGATTTTGATGTTGCTTGGGGAAGCTGTTTGTGCACTCATGCTGCAGACACAGGCGCTCACTGGATGAAATGAATTGGGCGCATCCAAACTGGGTGCTACGAGCGTACGATGGTAGTGCCCTCAGTTCTCGGGTCTGATAACGTTGGAGAAATCCGGGTGTGCGCCGAGGGAGATGAGCCTGTCTGAGTCAAGTCAAAACTGGGACTATTCAGGAGCGGTGCAAGTCCTGAAGGAAACTTCGGGAGCGGTGCCAGTCCTGAAGAAAACTCAGGAGCGGTGCAAGTCCTGAAGGACACTCAGGAGTGGTGCAAGTCCTGAAGGACACTCAGGAGCGGTGCAAGTCCTGAAGGACACTCAGGAGTGGTGCAAGTCCTGAAGGACATTCAAGAGCGGTGCAAGTCCTGAAGGACATTCAGGAGCGGTGCAAGTCGTGAAGGACATTCAGGAGCGGTGCAAGTCCTGAAGGACATTCAGAAGCGGTGCAAGTCCTGAAGGACATTCAGGAGCGGTGCAAGTCCTGAAGGACATTCAGGAGCGGTGCAAGTCCTGAAGGAAACTCAGGAGCGGTGCAAGTCCTGAAGGAAACTCAGGAGCGGTGCAAGTCCTGAAGGACACTCAGGAGTGGTGCAAGTCCTGAAGGAAACTCAGGAGCGGTGCAAGTCCTGAAGGAAACTCAGGAGCGGTGCCAGTCCTGAACAGGCAATTGTCGAATCTCAAAAAGAAATAAATAAAAGCAACACAATTGGAATATTTTTACAAATCGAGCCCCCGAGACTGCAGGCTGAAGCTCGGGTGAGGCAGAATATGGCAGGGAGAAGCTGATTGATTCAGTCTAGCAGAGCTGCTTCGCTTCGCTGCCTGTGTGAGCCAGCTCAAGCTGAGACTCACTCGCTGCCTGTGTGAGCCAGCTCAAGCTGAGACTCACTCGCTGCCTGTGTGAGCCAGCTCAAGCTGAGACTCACTCGCTGCCTGTGTGAGCCAGCTCAAGCTGAGACTCACTCGCTGCCTGTGTGAGCCAGCTCAAGCTGAGACTCACTCGCTGCCTGTGTGAGCCAGCTCAAGCTGAGACTCACTCGCTGCCTGTGTGAGCCAGCTCAAGCTGAGACTCACTCGCTGCCTGTGTGAGCCAGCTCAAGCTGAGACTCACTCGCTGCCTGTGTGAGCCAGCTCAAGCTGAGACTCACTCGCTGCCTGTGTGAGCCAGCTCAAGCTGAGACTCACTCGCTGCCTGTGTGAGCCAGCTCAAGCTGAGACTCACTCGCTGCCTGTGTGAGCCAGCTCAAGCTGAGACTCACTCGCTGCCTGTGTGAGCCAGCTCAAGCTGAGACTTACTCGCTGCCTGTGTGAGCCAGCTCAAGCTGAGACTCACTCGCTGCCTGTGTGAGCCAGCTCAAGCTGAGACTCACTCGCTGCCTGTGTGAGCCAGCTCAAGCTGAGACTCACTCGCTGCCTGTGTGAGCCAGCTCAAGCTGAGACTCACTCGCTGCCTGTGTGAGCCAGCTCAAGCTGAGACTCACTCGCTGCCTGTGTGAGCCAGCTCAAGCTGAGACTCACTCGCTGCCTGTGTGAGCCAGCTCGAGCTGAGACTCACTCGCTGCCTGTGTGAGCCAGCTCAAGCTGAGACTCACTCGCTGCCTGTGTGAGCCAGCTCAAGCTGAGACTTACTCGCTGCCTGTGTGAGCCAGCTCAAGCTGAGACTCACTCGCTGCCTGTGTGAGCCAGCTCAAGCTGAGACTCACTCGCTGCCTGTGTGAGCCAGCTCGAGCTGAGACTCACTCGCTGCCTGTGTGAGCCAGCTCGAGCTGAGACTCACTCGCTGCCTGTGTGAGCCAGCTCGAGCTGAGACTCACTCGCTGGCAGATTGGCAGCGGGCGGTCACAGCTGAATCGGGCCTAAATAAAATCCATCAGCTGCATCCATTGCTGGCTCTTGATCCTGCCAGCTCTCCTGAGCTCTTAATCAAAATTATTTTTCGGTCTGAAAAGCTGATGAAATCGTACCTGCGCAGACGAAAAGATAGACAGTCTGACGATGAATCGGCACGCACGAACGACCCTCGACTCCCATTGTTACACGAACAGCATTTAGCAGTGGCGGGATTTTGCTTGCATTTCACTAAATGAGTCGCCAGGCTTTTTTGGCTGGAGAATTTTTATGTTTCTCATCAATGCCGAAGAATTTTCACATGTTGCCAGCGGCCATTCCCGTTGTCACTCAAATTGAGTTCTGTGGCAAAACCGAAATTCATTTACTGGCGTAGACAGACGGTAGACCTGATGACCTCGGTGATGGACCTGCTGACCCGAAAAACTGTGAGCAGCTGCTGCAGCCTCTACGGAACAGTGGGGAACAATCGAGGCTCACAAGGGCCGCACAGCTCACAGACTCACAGTCTGCTCACTGATTCTGGCCAACCGCACAGTGAGGTGATGCATGGAGCTGATGGATTTCTATCAAGCCCATGTAGCTCTGACAGAGCTCTGGTTAACGATTGGCAAGCGGCTGCCTGCTGGAAGTCTCCTAGCGAACGACTACTCACTCTAGCGAGCGGCTACCCAAGCGAACGGCTACTCTAGCGAGCGGCTACTCTAGCGAACGGCTACTCTAGCGAGCGGCTACTCTAGCGAACGGCTACCCAAGCGAGCGGCTACCCAAGCGAACGGCTACTCTAGCGAGCGGCTACCCAAGCGAACGGCTACTCTAGCGAGCGGCTACTCTAGCGAACGGCTACTCTAGCGAGCGGCTACTCTAGCGAACGGCTACTCTAGCGAGCGGCTACTCTAGCGAACGGCTACTCTAGCGAGCGGCTACTCTATAGCGAGCGGCTACTCTAGCGAACGGCTACTCTAGCGAACGGCTACTCTAGCGAACGGCTACTCTAGCGAGCGGCTACTCTAGCGAACGGCTACTCTAGCGAACGGCTACTCTAGCGAGCGGCTACTCTAGCGAGCGGCTACTCTAGCGAACGGCTACTCTAGCGAACGGCTACTCTAGCGAGCGGCTACTCTAGCGAACGGCTACTCTAGCGAGCGGCTACTCTGGAGAGCAACGACCTGCGCCTCCCCGAGGTGCCCTCTGGAGGACCGAAAGGCCCACGAAATGCAGGTCAGCAACGGGCCTTTCCCGAGGCCCACACCGCGACGCAGTCTCTTCGCCGCCCAATTGGCATCTGGCGGCCACCTGCCGATTAAATGACTAGCCGACGCCTGAACCAGCCCGCCGAGCCTCAACGGCGGGCCCCCGGCGGCGCGAGGCGCCCCCGACCCAGCGGCCCGTGCGCGCGCGGCCCCCCAGTAGCCTGCACCTCCTGCAACTCAACGCAGAGGGCGTCGCCTCCAAGATGCCCGAATTGTGCAAGCTGCTGCTGGATCTGCGCATCGACGTGGCGTGCCTGCAAGAGACCCACACCACCGAGGGTCGGGATCCGCGCCTGCCGGGGTTCAACGCGATCTGGCGCCACCGTCAGAGCGGCCGGCGCTCCGGCGGCCCCACGCGCGGAGGAGGCGCTGCAATCGTCATCCGCGAGGGGCTGCGCTTCGAGGTGCTGCAGGAGTGCCCCTGCGCCCCCGATGACGTCACCACGGAGTGGGCCGGCGTCCGGGTTTTCCCCTCTGAAAAGAGCGTCGAGAGCCTGGACATCCACTGCCTCTACATCCCGCCGATCAGAACGGCTGAAGGCGACGACCGCGTGCAGCGCTTCAGCCCCCGGCACCTCCCGTCCGGCGTCAACACGGTGATCCTGGGCGACCTGAACGCGCACCATCCAGCCTGGGACCCCGAATCGGAAGAGTCGGACCTGGGCACGGCGGTCTTCGAGTGGTCCGTGGTGTCCGGCATGCGCGTCCTGAACGACGGCAGCGCCACCCACATGCCGCGCCGCGCCAACACCCGGCAGACGGCGCCTGACGTCAGCCTGTGCCACAAGTCGCTCGCCAACCGGGCCGAGTGGCAGGTCCGGGGAGACGTCGGCTCGGACCACCTGCCGATCTGCATCACCATCCACAGCCGAGGCGCGGCCAAGCGCGGGGGCGCCGCCCGGCGGTCCTGGGCGAAGGCGGACTGGGCCAGTTTCCGCGCCCGGACCGAGGAAGCCCTGGCTGGCTGGGAGGCCTGCCCGCCCGAGTCGGTCAGCGAGGCCAACCAGCAGCTGACCACGGCCATCCAGGAAGCCGACAAGGCGTCTGTCCCTCGCGGGGCGCGGCCCTCCGCCAAGGCCTGGTGGACGCCAGAGGTCGACGACGCCGTAAAGGCTCGCCGCGCCGCGTGGGCCGCCGCCGCCGCCGACCCGAGCGTGCGGCCTGCCTGGAATCGAGCCTGTGCCGACGCCAAGAAGACGATCGCCGACGCCAAACGCGAGAGCTGGAGGACCTTCGCCGGCGAGGTGGCAGCTGACAGCGACCACTCCAAGATCTGGAGAATTGTCCGCTCCCTCGACGGCAGAAACAGCAACCTGCAGCGGGACGCAGCGCTCCGGGTGGGCCAAAAGACGCTCGTCCAGTCGAAGGACATCGCCGAGGCCTACGCCCGTGAGTATGCCTCCGTCAGCCGCCTCCCGCAAGACCGCAGGACGCGAGACCTCCGCCGCGAGAACTTCCGCAGCAGCGCTTCGCGAGCCGGCGCCGACAGCCATGGGAGCAGAGACTTTGGAAAGCCGTTCTCGCACCGCGAGCTGGACAGGGCTCTCCACTCCCTCCCGGCCAGGAAGGCCCCAGGACCCGATGAGATCTGCGCTGAACATCTGCAGCACCTCGGCGCCGCTGGCCGCCGGGCGGTCCTGCAGCTGATCAACGCGTCCTGGACCCAGGGGGAGGTCCCCGCGGCGTGGCGCCGTGCCCACATCGTGCCGATCCTCAAGAAGGGCAAGCCGGCCGACGAGATCGGCTCATACCGGCCGATTGCCCTTACCTCCACTCTGGCCAAGCTGGCCGAGCGTCTGGTTCAAGCGCGGCTCTACTGGTGGGCCGAGTCCCGGCACCTGCTGCACCCCGCCCAAGCCGGCTTCCGCAAGCGGCGCAGCACCGAGGACCAGATTGCCCGGCTCACCCAGCTCATCAGCGACGGCCACCAGGCGGCCCCCGCCAGGCGGACGGTCGTCGTCCTGTTCGACTTCCGGCGGGCGTACGACACCGTCTGGAAGCAGGGCCTGCTGCACAAGCTGCACAACGCCGGCATCCCAGCGGCCGGGGTCCGCTGGGTCAGCAGCTTCCTGGCCGATCGCCGCGCTGCCGTCAGGGTGGACGGCGCGCTGAGCAGCTGGCGGCTCTTCCGCGAGGGCCTGCCACAGGGGAGTGTCCTTGCCCCTCTGCTCTTTGCGCTGTACATCAACGACCTGCCTGACCACCTGCCGTCCGACTGCACGCCGTTCCTCTACGCCGACGACCTGGCCATCGCAGTGCAAGGCCTGACCGTGGAAGAGGCCGAGACGAAGGCGCAGGCTGCGATCGACGCGGTCTCCGACTGGGCGAACGAGTGGCGGATGGAGCTGGCGCCGAACAAGTGCGCCGCTTCCCTGTTCACCACCACCGCCGGAGAGGCCAGCCGTGAGCTGCGTCTGCGGCTGAACGACGCCCCGCTCTCGACGGACCGCCAGCCGCGCTTCCTCGGCGTCATCCTGGACCGGCTGCTCAGCTTCACGGCGCACGCCGCCAACGTCGCCGGCCGCGCCCGCGCCCGCTGCGGCGTTCTGGCGGCGCTGTCTGGCAGCAACTGGGGCGCCAAGCAGAGCGACGTGCGCCAGCTCTACACGGCCTATGTGCGGCCGGTGCTTGAGTACGCTGCCGGCGCCTGGATGCCGACGGCCTGCAGGACAGCTATCGACCACCTGGACCGGGCCCAGCGCCTGGGCGCGCGCATCATCACCGGGTGCCCACGGAACACCAGGTCGGAGGTGCTGGAGCGCGAGGCTGGATTGCCGCCGATGGCAGTCCGCGCGGAGATGCACGCTGGCCTCCTCCACGAGCGCGCCCTCCGGCTGCCGCATGACAACCCGCTGCGCGCCTGCGCGGCCAGCGTCGGCCCGCGCCGCCGCCTCCAAAGCGCCCGCGGCTGGCGCGAGACGGCGGCCAGTGTATGCAGCGCTGCGGGCCTGAGCGGCTTCCCGCGAGAGCCCGTCCACGCTATCCCGACGACACCTCCCTGGGCTGTTCTGGACTCTGTCACCCTCGGGCTGCAGTTGGCCTCCCCAACCTCGCGGGGGACCTGCCGGAGGCCCGGAGAGCCGCGGCGCAGCAGACACTTGCCGCCCTGCCGCCCGCCAGCACCGTGATCTGGACCGACGGAGCGGCGAAGGACGGCATCCTGGACGGCGGCAGTGGCGTCCTGGTCGAGCCCAACACGACGCTGTGCGTCGCTGCTGGCCATGTGACGTCCAGCTTCCACGCCGAGTTAGTGGCCATCGCTGAGGCCCTTCGGTGGGTGCTCGCGGCCCCGGACCCAGCAGAGCTGTCGCCGGTCCGCATCTGCTCCGACTCCCTGAGCGCGCTTAGCGCGCTCGCGTCCGGCCCCGGGTCGACGGGCGCCACCATGATCGACGCCGTCTGGGGCAGCCTCGCCGACCTCGCGGCCCGGGGAACCTCGGTCCACCTGCAGTGGGTGCCTGGCCACGCGGGAATCCCAGGCAACGAGGCCGTGGACGAGATCGCCAAGCAAGGCACCACGCTGGCGCAAGGCACCGCGCCCGTACCGCTAGCTGCCGCGCAGGCTGCCGTCCGCCGCTACTGCCTCGCCCGCTGGCACCAAATCTACAACGCGGCGGCCACCGAGGCGGCGAGCACGAGCTCGCTTGCCTGGCACCTTGCCTGCACGGCGGGCCGCCTGCCGCCTCAGCCGACAAGCGACCTCACGCGGCGGCAGGAGCGGCTGATCTGCCAGCTGCGCGCCGACCGCTGCCCGGCCCTGCGGGGCTTCCAGGCCGCCATCGGCGTTGACGTGGCCCCCACCTGCCGCTTCTGTGGCGATGGAGAGGAGACGGCGGCCCATCTGCTGATCTCCTGCCCCGCCCTGACATCACACCGCTGCCGCCTCTGGGGGCCAAGCCCGGAGCCCGCGGCAGTTTTCGAGAACTGCGTCGCGGTGCTGAACTTCCTCGGGAAGGCGGGCGCCATCTGACGCCCGGTGCCATGGGCCCTGGCCCGAGCACGCCCGAAGAAGAAGAAGAAGAAGAAGCGGCTACTCTAGCGAACGGCTACTCTAGCGAACGGCTACTCTAGCGAGCGGCTACTCTAGCGAACGGCTACTCTAGCGAACGGCTACTCTAGCGAACGGCTACTCTAGCGAACGGCTACTCTAGCGAACGGCTACTCTAGCGAACGGCTACTCTAGCGAACGGCTACTCTAGCGAACGGCTACTCCAGCGAACGATTCTCAGCTTTCAGTATCGCATCGAAACATTCGCGTCTTCTGTACGGTAAACCATCAAAGATTGATGAAAAACGAGAGCAGGATGATTTCGGACATCCGTGTCGTGTTATCCACCCAAATAGTACAAGTACTTTCTGATCCCCATAGGACATTGCAAGTGCTTTCTGATCGATCTAAAAGATCAATAAAAAAAGTGTTCACTGCAGATATAAACGTGACTTTTGAAGAATTTGCTAACAATATCAATGAGATTGGAAATGTAATCGATTCATTCATTCAAGAAAGTATAATTTGTTTTGTTTTGTTTAAAAAGACGACCAAATTTTCGGCTGTCACTATAAGCGAGCGGCTACTCAATTCCGTGACTTACTGTCGAGTATTTTTGTTACCTTCATCGCCATGCCGAATGTGGCACCCCAGTCTCAGCCTCTTTGTCCTCGCTGTCCCAATCGTTTTACAGAATTTTGCTTCTAATAGTAATAACTTGCAGACTGAGTCAAATAAGTTTAGTGATTGCAATTATATTGATATGAAAAGTCTTCAAAACATTGAATTACAAGGTAAGAGCGCGTGTATCAGAGAAAAATACTAAGTGCTCAAGTCTGTCTTGGCTAAATAAATTCACTGGTACGAACCAAAGAATCAAATTGAATGAAAAAGTGCATTGAAAGGTGAGTGCTCGTTAGTATCGGGCTTCAAAAAAGAAAAAAATCTGTGCCCTTAGCAAACAACTGATGGTGTGCAGAGTTCGCCGCTTATATCCGAGTATAGCATGAAATTTGAGTCTTAAAAAGATTGAGCTGTTTGAGAGGCAAAAAAGGCAATAAATAATTGTAACAGGACAATCTTTTCTCTGGTTATGAATTATAAGAAAAAAATATCTGATTGCACACAAAACAAGGACTCCTTTCGAATCAACGGCAATTAACAAAAGAGGAAATCGAACGTCTTACACACAGAAGTGCATTCGCAGACTATAAAGGAAAGTACATTGAAACATTGTGGTAAAAAGAAAAAAAGTTTTTGAATTTCGGACCAGAAGCAAAAACAGGTTCGCGTTCAATTTCGGCCAGTTGATCTACGAGGCACCCATCTACAGCTGGTTTGTGCTTACAGTCTTTGAGTAGGCTTAGGTATGCTCGCTAATTGAAACTGTTTGTCTTGATCTGCCTCTAAATTGCGGTTCTTACAGTTTCTCAGCTCTGCTCAGCTGCATCACTGTCTGATTCATTCGCACTCAGCCACGGACAAAGAAGTCGCCGCTGCTGGCGCTGCTGAAGGCGGCCGGGACCGCAGCGAACTCCAGCAGGTGGCACAGGCGCTGCTGCTGGCTGAAGATCACCGCCTGGCAACCGGAATCTTTACTGGAGCACAGAGACACGCACTCGATCCGACTCGGAGCGCTCACAGTCGTAAAGTTCGGCGCATCAGGGATGTTGATTTCGACGAAGGTCCGGTTGCCGCGGACAAAGAAGTTGTTACCTTCGATTCGAAATGAATAATTTGAAGTTGAGCAATTCGCGACTAAAATGCATTTGAGATACTGCTTAAAACTGTGACAGTCGCCAAAATTTAATCGACTACTACTACTACTACTACTACTACTACTACTACTACTACTACTACTACTACTACTACTACTACTACTACTACTACTACTACTACTACTACTACTACTACTACTACTACTACTACTACTACTACTACTACTACTACTACTACTACTACTACTACTACTACTACTACTACTACTACTACTACTACTACTACTACTACTACTACTACTACTACTACTACTACTACTACTACTACTACTACTACTACTACTACTACTACTACTACTACTACTACTACTACTACTACTACTACTACTACTACTACTACTACTACTACTACTACTACTACTACTACTACTACTACTACTACTACTACTACTACTACTACTACTACTACTACTACTACTACTACTACTACTACTACTACTACTACTACTACTACTACTACTACTACTACTACTACTACTACTACTACTACTACTACTACTACTACTACTACTACTACTACTACTACTACTACTTAGACACCCCTTGTATCTCTGCAAATTTCGATTGGTCTTGATAGAAAGATATTTCTAATCTAAAAAATTAGAGAAACATTGGCCTATATGTAATGAATTCAGTGCTAAAGTTTCAGCTTAATCGGGTTAACAGAGCAGAAGCAATCGATCATTTAGTATTATCATTATATATACAATCCTATTTTACTATACTCAAACACCTATAAAATTAGCAATACGATTTTAAACTCATCAAAATGTAAAAGTTATCGAGCAAACAGTTCAAACTGGGAAGTTCCAGAACTTCAAGAAGCAGATCACCAATCGTGAAAATATTCAAAGTGATCGCCATTCCGTCAAATGCACTTGTCATATCGTATCGGTTTGCAAGTCCTCAATCCACGCCGACCACATGTCCGAGAACAAAAATTGAACAAGAGGGCACCAGCAGCAGCAACTCACCGTTGGTGTAGCTCAGCCGGAGCACCCGGTTTCGCCAATCGCCTCCACAGTTCTGGCCCGAGTTTCCACTGCAGGCAAGAAAGCAGTCCGAGTCGGGAGCAGCGCCCTGCGACCCGTAGGAGTTGCCGCAGTGGCACCAGTACATGGCCTGCAGAGCCGCGAACTGGAATCCGCCCAGAGCGCAGACGCTGCTGCACAGCTCGTGAGTCATTATCGAGTCGCTGCCGACATACGCGCCACTGGCATGGTTCTCCGGAGATACCTCGGAGCTGCCGATCCGTATGAGGCCAATGTGCTTCAAGTCATTGACGTCTCTCACGCCATTCTTGTGGTCAACGAAGCAGCCGAGGTCCGAGATCTGGAACTGGCGGCAGAGAGCGGCGCAGATCAGGCAGCTCAGGATCGGAGCAGTGCAGAGAATCCTGCAGAGAGGCATGGCCAGGCTGGGTTTGTCAGTGCGGCATTAAGCAGAAGATTGCCGAATCTCTGCGCGAGAGAGAGGCTAAATAACAGCAGCCTTATTGATGCGTTGCCATGGCGACTCTCAGCAGGCAGCCTCTTGCCTATCGGTAAAGGGAACTCTGTCGATGCGGCATGAGTCTGATTGAAATCGGTATTAACTCTCTGTGAGTATTCAGACTCAGTGAGATGTGCGATCATTGGGAGTCTCGATTTGTTCTGTCTCTGTCAAATCGGAATCATTGTTTCGCAGGAGGCGTCGAAGCCATCAGGCCCAGCATCTGCTTGCGTGAATAAATGACTTTTAATTTTATTGCAGCCTCAGTTTGTGACTCAAAGAGAGAAGAGCAGCGGTGATTAATAAGACAGACTGAAGCCGCTCCGAAAATTCCTCGGGATACGCTCGTAAATGAGAAACAAAACTTCTGCAGCCATAAAGCCTGTGGACTCATTTAAAATGCTGTTGCTTATCGGAATTAATGATAAAGCCATTGTTTAACGAAACGTCACGAAGAGGCAGGCGCATGCAACAATGGGATTCGATGGTCAATTGTGGACGCCCAATTGCATAGTGGACACACAGGCCTTACTGATCCTTATGGCCTTATGGCTTCGTCAGGCTGATGATGTACGATAATTATTCTGCAGTGAGTGCAGCACTCGAAGTTTTCGGTAATTTTTACCGGCATCAATCGAGAACATTTTACCGGCTTCTGCTTCTTCTTCTTCTTCATGGTTCCATGTCTTCTTCAGGTACACATGGAGAGTGTACATGCCTGACGGTTAGAAAGTCAGGGCCGCTGTGCAACCTGCGGTCGCTCGTGCGGTCAGAACCTTCAAACCCTTCAAATCTCCTGGACCTGATGGTATCTACCCTGTTCTCCTTCGTGAAGCAGCCAAGATACCCTCGTTCCTGAGACTCACCCGCAATCTTATGTGGGCCTCTATCCAGCTGGGATACGTTCCCAAATGCTGGACTGAAGCTCGGGTAGTCTTTATTCCCAAACCTGGGAAGGGTGACTACCAAAGCGTCAAGGCCTTCCGGCCTATTAGCTTAACGTTAGCAATGCTTAAGCTCACTGAGAGGCTTATTCTCTGGCGGCTGCTGTCCTGCGAGCTGACAGCGATGCCCCTCAGCAATAATCAGCACGCCTTCCGTACCGGGAGGTCGACTGACAGCGCCCTGCATGCGATTGTCGAGAAGATTGAAAGGGCGGTACTGGGTGACGGTTACGCTCTGGCTCTCTTTCTTGACATTGTTGGCGCCTTCGACAACGTTATCTTTGAAGCGTTTCAGAGGGCCCTTCAAAATCGCAAAGCTCATGCTACCCTCATACGGTGGATCATGTACATGATCTCCAACCGTACGGTCACTGCCCAACTTCTTGGGCAAATTGCCTCCACCAGAGTCTGTAAGGGTGGACCCCAAGGCGGAGTCCTCACCCCGACGCTCTGGAACCTGGTCATGGACGCTCTTTTGAGTGACTCCCGACCCGACCCCGTCTTCAAAGTCGGGTATGCTGATGACGTCACGGCCATTGTGGCAGGACCGTCTCCCAGCACGCTCAGGGATCTGATGCAGAGCTTTATCCGCAAAGCAGAATCCTGGGCCAATGACAATGGTCTGGAACTCTCTGAGCCCAAAACCGTTGCCATTATGTTTACCAGCAGACTACGCTGGAACATACGTCCTCTGCAGCTCTACGGCAGAGATATTGCCTTCGCGCACCAGACCAGATGTCTCGGGGTCATACTTGACCACCGGCTCAACTGGTCCTCCCACGTGAAAGCAAAAGCCAAGCGTGCCTCAGCCATCCTGGCCCAGCTCCGACGAGCACTTGGCACTTCTTGGGGTCTATCCCCAAAGCGGCTTTGGTGGATCTACACTTCCGTAGTTAGACCTGCCATTACGTACGCCTCTGTTGTCTGGGTTAGCGCTACCCAGGTCAAAAGCCATGCAGACCTGCTCAACACGATCCAAGGCAGAGCGTGTAGGCTCATCTGCAACGCCACCAGGTCCACGCCCTTTGCTGGCATGGGGGCCTTCCTTAATCTTCCGCCTCTTGACCTCTTCATCAGGGGTGAGGCGGCTAGAACGACGCGGCGTCTAATTGATGCCGGCGTCAAATTCATTTACATGAGAGCACCTGCTAAGCGGAACCTTGTCCCGCATAGCGATCTGTGCCTCAACTTTCTCAACGAGTGTCAGGCCAATCGCGTCTTCACCGATGGCATTGCCTCAACGCTCAACCTGAGACAGCGCTACTCCGTAGCTATCGACTCGCGCGATAACATCAATGACCAATGGAACCCTGGTGAGCTTCATTGCTACACCGACGGTTCTAAGCAGTCAGCCAACACCGGCTTTGGTGTTGGAATCTTTCTGAACGGGAGGGTCATCGCTACCCACGCTCAATACACTGGGGTCAACTCCAGTGTTTTCCAAAATGAAGTTCTGGCCATCAGCTCCTGCACTGCAGAGCTTCTCGCCACTGGCGTTACTGGTAAGAACATCATTTTCCATTCGGACAGCCAAGCTGCCTTGCACGCCATCAGTGGCTGCAGCACCAACTCTGCTACAGTCCTCGACTGTATCAAACTCCTCAACGTGTTGGGTTCCGCCAACAAAATTACCTTTAAGTGGGTTCCGGGGCATGTGGGGATCCGAGGAAATGAGTTGGCTGACACCCTTGCAAAAGTTGGTGCCTCCGGCTCCTCTCTCGGCCCCGAACCCCTTGTCCCGATTCCTGGCTGTGTCATCGACTCGCGCATCAAAGCGTGGATCAGGACTCAGCACCGCTCGACTTGGGCGAACCGCACGAACTGCAGGCAATCCAGAGGCGCTGTCCCTCAGCCCTCTCACCAGCTCCGGAAGCTCCTCTTGCGCCTCTCGCGCAGAGACATCCGGGCTGCCACCATGACCCTCTCTGGTCACGGCTGCTTCTCCAGGCACCAGTACCTGCAGGGCAACGCCACCAACGCCACCTGTAGTTTCTGCAACTCAGGTGACGAAACCGCTGAGCATTTCGTCAGCATCTGTCCCGCCTTCACGCGGGCCAGACTCACTTACCTCGGGCCACACACATCTATTACTGAAGCGTGCAAACCCGAAAACTTTAATCAGCTCATGCGCTACCTTCGGGCCACCCGCAGGGCTGAACTCTCCTTTCCAGAGAGCACTATAGCTGCTGGCGACACTGGGGGACCTCCCTGGGCGGCGCCAACCCTCCGTCCATAGCGACGCGTCGGCCGTTCAGGGACTAGCGGAATGGGCGCCCGCGCCTTCCCGCTGTGTCCCCTCCGGGATAGCCCTGCAGCTAAGTCAAGTAAGTCAAGTGCAACCTGTCTGTCTGTCCGTCCGTCTGTCTGTCTGTCTGTCTGTCTGTCTGTCTGTCTGTCTGTCTGTCTGTCTGTCTGTCTGTCTGTCTGTCTGTCTGTCTGTCTGTCTGTCTGTCTGTCTGTCTGTCTGTCTGTCTGTCTGTCTGTCTGTCTGTCTGTCTGTCTGTCTGCCTGCCTGCCTGCCTGTCTGTCTGTCTGTCTGTCTGTCTGTCTGTCTGTCTATGGCCTGAACTTTCAACAAGCAGCTTGGACTCTATTTTTCGTTCTATCTGCTAAAGTCCATTACGGGTATGTTGCGAAGCCGTTTGCAACCCAGTCCAGTGGCAGAATGTGACCCAGCCAGTTTTGCTCTCTGCAGTTCCAGCTGCACTATAGCACATTCCCTGGCCCGACCGGTGAGGTGAAGGGGACTTGTAGGATAAGCGAAGAGCAGTGCTCAACTCTCTAGGTCATTATCCCCCATTGCAGCTTCATGTCCTACATCAGCACCCTGATCCCCGGCGCCGATGAGGTCACCGTGATGCTGCGCAGGACCATCGTGCGCTACCTCCTGCTGTGCGAGGTGCTGCTGCTCATGACCGTCAGCGCGCCCATCAAGAAGCGCTTCCCGACTGTTGAGCCCCTGGTTGATGAGGGTGAGCACCCCCATCCCCACCTGAGCATCCCCATCCCCACCTGAGCAACCCCCTCCCCACCTGAGCATCCCCACCTGAGCATCCCCACCTGAGCATCCCCACCTGAGCATCCCCACCTGAGCATCCCCACCTGAGCATCCCCACCTGAGCATCCCCACCTGAGCACCCCATCCCCACCTGAGCATCCCCACCCCCTGTGTCTGTCACTCGCAGTGTCTGTCACTCCCTGTGTCTGTCACTCCCTGTGTCTGTCACTCCCTGTGTCTGTCACTCGCAGTGTCTATCACTCTCTGTGTCTGTCACTCTCTGTGTCTGTCACTCTCTGTGTCTGTCACTCGCAGTGTCTGTCACTCGCAGTGTCTGTCACTCCCTGTGTCTGTCACTCTCTGTGTCTGTCACTCTCTGTGTCTGTCACTCGCAGTGTCTGTCACTCGCAGTGTCTGTCACTCCCTGTGTCTGTCACTCTCTGTGTCTGTCACTCTCTGTGTCTGTCACTCGCAGTGTCTGTCACTCGCAGTGTCTGTCACTCCCTGTGTCTGTCACTCTCTGTGTCTGTCACTCTCTGTGTCTGTCACTCCCTGTGTCTGTCACTTCCAGTGTCTGTTACTCCAAGATTGTGTGTCACTCTAGCATGTGTCATTCTGGGATCTGTGTGTCACTCTAGGGTGTATCACTCTGAGATTTGTGTGTCACTCTGGGATTTGTGTGTCACTCTGGAATTTGTGTGTCACTCTGGGATTTGTGTGTCACTCTGGGATTTGTGTGTCACTCTGGGATTTGTGTGTCACTCTGGGATTTGTGTGTCACTCTGGGATTTGTGTGTCACTCTGGGATTTGTGTGTCACTCTGGGATTTGTGTGTCACTCTGGGATTTGTGTGTCACTCTGGGATTTGTGTGTCACTCTGGGATTTGTGTGTCACTCTGGGATTTGTGTGTCACTCTGGGATTTGTGTGTCACTCTGGGATTTGTGTGTCACTCTGGGATTTGTGTGTCACTCTGGGATTTGTGTGTCCCTTTGCGATTTGTCTGTCACACTTTTCTAACCCACCCTACGTAGGCCTGCGGAAGGCGAGCCGCTCAGCTGACAAGGCGGAGACGGGCCGCCACCCCTGCCAGCCCAGCAGCCCGACCGCCGCGGGCTCCGCCGAGCTGCCCCCAGCGCCGTTTCACTTTCCGAGCATCGGCCTGCAGCAGTCGCCGACGCGCCTGACGGAGGTCACCGAGGCCGGCCCCGGGCGTCCATCGTCCTACCGGCGTGGTGCTGCCGCTGCCGCTAGTGTCGACAAAGACGTCGACAAAGACTCGCCAAGTGCACCACTTGTAACCTAAATGTTTGCTCGCTTGATTGATTGATTGATTGATTAATTGATTATTTGGTTGGTTGGGAGATTGACTGATTTATTGATTGATTGATTGATTGATTGATTGATTGATTGATTGATTGACTGATTGACTGATTGACTGATTGACTGATTGACTGATTCATTGATTGATTCATTGACTGATTGATTGATTGACTGATCGATCGATTAATTCGTTACTAGACTAGAGAAAACTACTGTTTGGTTCTTGTTATATAAAGTTTCGACCTTGCAAAAGTGGCTGCTAAATTCAAGTTTTCGACGCAGTATCTACCTTGTGAAATAATTTACTTTTCAACCTTGTAAAAGCACATCAGGCCATCTTGCGGCTGTCTTGCACTTTAATCATGACTGATGCTATCGACTCTTATTTTGCAGCTTACTGACTGCAGTGAGGGGCTGCTTGAAATGTTCAATCTGTATCAGGACAATGTCGGACCAATAAAAGAGTAAAATGAAACTGGATTCCCAGCTAAACAGCTGTTCCTGTGGTTTATTTCTGCTCTTTCTCCAAGTCCGATCACGGTCAATAGACGTAGAACGCCACCTCAGCCACTGTGATGATTTTATTGACTGCGTCGTCTTTTTTGGGAATAATTTTTAAATCCTTGACCTCATCCACATCGCAGCCGCCATGAGAAGCATAGTATTTGTCTGCATAATATTTTCCAACAGTATAGAAGCAGGATATCGGGTTCCCCTCATGGATGACATATATTTCGTAATCAGTGAGGCTCTTCAAGCAGCAGCCGTACTTGCCCCAGACAACGTAGCCCCTCAAGTGCACTGGAGCATCAAATTTGTAGTGAAAATACGTCTCATGCACTGGAGTCGAAGGCTTGGCGAACTTCTTGTTCAGCGCCTGTCCGTAGGAGTACACGTCATTGTCAATTGTGCGCTCGCATTCTGGCCAGCTCGTCCAACAGGAGACGTTCAACTTTCCTGGAATTCCGGTTTTGGTGTCGGGGGTGAGGTTCTAGAGAGGCTTAAAAATGTACTTTCGACCTTCCGTTGTGTTCAATCTATAGGCCTACCTAATCAAAAGAAACAAAATAAAAAAGGATTCTTTAACATTGTAATAATAGGGCATTTATGCTTTTACGCTACTGTCAGTAGTTCTAGCCAGGGAAAGTATTCATGATGGGATTAGAACGTGATTTTGGGGCTTTGTTCTAAGTAGCGAGCAGTTGAGACTCGTGAAGAAGAAGTTACACATTTTGGGACTTTGAGCCAGTCTAAGGCATTTCTAACGTAGAGGAGATGATAAAGTAAGATCGGGAATAGCAGTTGTGGAATTCATGTACGTAAAACTGTTACAGGTGGTCGATGCCATAGCAGTACATAACGGTAGTCGATGCCGATCAATTTTTGCACCAGTTTAATAAACTATCTGTAGTACCTATTGCATATTAATAAGTTTGTTTTGTTGGACTATATCTCTCGAGTAAATAAATTCTTTGTTTTCCGGTCTAAGTCTTTAATTATCTAAGTACTAGGATTAGGGAATACCAAAAACCTGGTGGCAGCAACCTACCAAAAATCAAACTAGTTAGATTCACCAAGAACAATCATAATAAACCAAGTAGCCTAAACCGCAAGGGCCACGATCGCAATATGCGCTCGTAGCAACCCCGATAGTTTAGCAGTAACTGGTGCACTAGTGCTATTCTCAGGGTTCTCGAGGTTTTATGAGCTTGAGGTAAGAAATAGGATGGACTGCTGGGAGCTCACTGTAGCAGCGGTTGTCCCCAAAGGTGGCGCCGCCGTTGGGGCAAAGGTCGCATTTAGTCATGCCAGACTTGGTAGCCAGGGCGAAGATCCGATCGCACTGTTGGCACTCAGTCGCCCCGCCGTGTCAGAGAAGGAGCCCGGAGGGCAGGCCTTGCACTGCTTGCTGCCTTCTGATGAGGCGAACTGGCCGGCCGGACAGCGGGTGCAAGCCGAGGCGCCAGCAGCTGAGAAGCTTCCGGCCGGGCAGCTGGTGCAAGCTGAGGCGCCCGCTGCTGAGTAGCTTCCGGCCGGGCACGGCCTGCAGGCGGCCGCTCCAGCTGGGGAGAAGTGGCCCGGCTGGCACTTGCTGCACTCCGCTTCTCCGGCCTTGCTCGAGGTGCCGGCGGGACACTGCACGCAGGCTGGGGAGCCGCTGAAGCTGATGAAGCTGCCGGCAGGGCAGGGCGTGCAGCTCGACAAGCCGTCCGTGGCGGCCATCGAGCCCTTGGCGCACTTCTGGCAGCTCGCGGAGCCTGAGCTGGCGGCGAAGCTGCCCGGCCAGCACTTGGAGCAGGCGGCGGCCCCGGCGCGGCTGTATGAGCCTGGCGGGCACTTCTGGCACTTGGAATTCACGGTTATTCCCCTATGGGTGCCGGCGCTGCAGGGCTGGCAAATGAAGTCCGAGTCTTCACTTAGCTGGTGACCGGCCTGGCACAGTATGTGGTCCATCCGCTTGCCTCTCTCCTGCTTCTCGGCAACATTGGCCGATGACCCCGTCAGAGCGGCCAGCAGAGCCGCAGCAACTAGCAGAGAAAAGTTCATGGCTGAGAGTTTAAGCTCTTGTACCCTGGCTTCTGTTTCTGTGAGTAGCTTCTGTCTAGGAAGGTTCCAAGCTGAAGCAATTTACATGTATATCTCAGGATTTGAATCGCTGAAATTCCAATTCTGTGAGAAATGGCAAAGAAAAATGGATTTATTAAATTCTGCTTCAGTTTTTAAATGCCAAAGTTTCCACTGCGGAATTTGAAGCACGAATTTGCGTCGTAATTATTGTCTTACATTTTTTCAGAAAACTCTCGCAGAAAAAAATGAGAATCTATAGAATTAATTAAGGAATTCAGAAACTATATTGAGGAGACAATTGTAAACTTCGACGGTAGAAATCGAGTATAATTTCAACTACTTAGAGCAAAGCTAATTTCAAACTCAAAAGAATGCAAAAACCACAAATTTGGAGATTGGAATGCAATGCCAAAGTTAGACGGGGGGGGGCACCTCAGCAGTTTGGGGCACTGTGTGTCTGAGACCCCACCAACATGCAGATAAACGCAATTTTGAGTCCTCTGCTCCTCAGAGAAAAAAGTTTCAAACTGGTGGAAAAGTCAACTGGTGGAGATGCAAACAACTTATGACGGAAGATTTGTGAATAAACACCCCAATATTTGCGGTGGCCGCTGCCTGACTTCTTGGAGTCTGCATGGTATCGCTTGGTGCTCCAGTGATCCGATTCCGAATTGAATTTGAGAGGAATCGCCTTCAAAATCTCCGCAACGTATTTGTACATTCAACTGCGGGCGAAGATATACTGCGTGATCGAACAGAACAAAATTAGTGGGTTATATTTAACTAACTGAATAAGTTTCAGTGCCGGCAAAATGATTGAGATTTTCTACGAAGATGCAGAATCTTAGCAAGCACGACTGAACTGCTGGAGAACCCCTCGCTCCGCGCGCCCAACTCACTCCGCGACCACCTCACTCCCGCTCTATACCTGCCTCACTCCGGGACCTTCGCTAACTCCACCACCTCGACTACTATCTACATGTATACACTTGCAACGATTTTGACCGAATCGTATTCTGCTACTTACACTTCATGGCCGCGGGCACACCCAAAATGCTCTGACATGAAGGCCATCCCAGCAAGTTATCCCAGTTAATTCTTTTAAACAAATCCAAAATATTTTCGTCCGGTTCGTAACTAGTAACTGCCAGTGTGGAACGCGTTATTAGCGGCTATTCGAAATAACCGGTTTAGTCAAAAAACTGGACAGCGCTGCTGGTTCCGTTTCCACCTTCTATAGTATATACTACTAGTGGCAACACAAAAGGAAAAGTGGGAAAAGAAAAAGAAGTATACATTTTTATGTGTGGTGTATACTGTGAGTTTACATGTATATATAAACGGCCACGGGCAAGGTTCTGGGACCAACAGCGGGACTTACCGAATTGGAACGCTGTTTCCAGGTTATCGATAGGAAAGAGTAAAACAAACTTTTATGATTTATTTAACAAGTAAAGGGCACAAAAATCCCACGATTAGACCGATAAATGGGGGAACTTCCGAAAAACTTCCAAAAGGTAAGGCCATGCAATGGACGCCAAAATAAAAAATACAACAGTCACACTTGTCACTACCACATTTTCAACTTCAGTAGATTCTCGTTGATTCTCGACTCTGATGATTCGTATCACGTGCAGCAGCATTAAGCATATGCCATATGCGCTATGGTTGCGCCCGTTTACCATGATTATGTCGATGGATATCATGCATATTTGACGACATGTAGTAGGTCAAAGAACATCTTGGCTATAATAACCATGCATTGATTAAATTTAGTTAAGCAAGATGTAGTAAGGGCGCAAGGCAAGGCCAAGGGTTGATGAAGGCCGAAGGGTCGTATCTTGGGTTCTTAACTTTAGTTAGAGGCCTGGGTGGCCTGCCAGGTCACCATGTCTATTATGTGTAAACAGTGTAAACCTCTTAGTGGTAGTATATTCGCAATCTTTGGTTATTTAGTTAATTAAGTTTTAAACTGGTGTGACACAAAAGACAGGAAGAATTTTATAATTGGAATGCAAAAAAGCTTTAGTTTAGGGCCTAATATATTAATATTATTGAGCTCAACAAGTTTCTATCATTGAGTAACTCTATAAGTTAGTCCAAAAGTATGCATAAGAAAATGTATACACAAATGCTACATGGGATCAGAGCAGAATATAAGTAGGGACTTCAATGAGGCAAAATTATCCCGTTCAAAATTGTAAAAATGGCAAAAAGGGCCTATCTTTCTACACTTATAACTATTGAAAGGAGTAAAGTGTGAAGTAAAGTTAATATACTTTGAAAAGGCAACATAAAAAATGTAGCACAAAATGTACCATAACTTTTTTAATACCCAACCAATTTTTATAAATGAAATGTCACCATGCTCATAAAGCATGGATCTATATGATGAAGTACAAAAAATGGCCTAATTTTTAGTTTTAAAAACCTCACTGAAGTCCCTAATATAAGTTAACTTTTACCATTTTCCTTTGCATGGCAGATATCAAAGATTTTCAAACTCTAGAATGTTTAGAAGATACAATATGATTTAAATTCATAAATGAATTTATCCATATAAATGATAATATGAATTTTTATTTAAGCATTTGATTTGCATTTAAAAAATTATAATTTTGCAATTAATGGTGTTAAAATCTGAAAAATTTGAATTTGTATTAAAAAACAATATTTTTGGTTCAAAACTAAAAGCTGTTACTTCAAATTAATAAATATAAACAGTAAATAGTCTTTATATAACTTATTGAGCTAGATCTAAAGCTTTAGGCCTATATAGGGCCTACTTTTCATATAAGGATATAACTTTCAATTAAAGCTTTATGATATTGATTTAACCTATACATGTATATGAGTAGTAATAACTTGGTCTCCTTAAGCAACAGCTGAAGCTCTGGTATATAAGTTCTGGCATTGCAACTCTGATGCTAGAAAAACCCAGGATATATTACATACATACATACACAACCTCCCATTGACTTACTTGACTTAGCTGCAAGGGGCTACAGGAAGCGTAACAGCACGACCCCCTCCATTTTACACCAGCCAGGCAACTTACTTTTTGACCAAAAATGTGACTTGCCTATAAAACTAATGTAATTTTGGGTTAACGGCAAGAGTAAATATAGCTGTATGACTAGAGCTAAATGCCTCGTCATCTAATTAGTACTTTTGCATTATTTGGGGTGGGCATTTTTGTGACTTACTTTGGCTGGGCCCCACGCCAGCTGGCCCGATGATATATAATATATAATTTAATAGAATTAACTAGGATTAAAGCACAGCAAAACACGATACTGCCAAGCACTTGAACACAGCATAATGGCGCTGCACTGGCTAATCCCGCAGTTTCAAAATGCGGCTAATGAGGCACCTGCTCAGGTGCCGGCACAGTTTCCGGCTGCGCCACCCCATCATCATGTCAGTGCTGCTGCTGCTCATGTTTATCATGTGGCCGGCCTCTCAGCTGCTCTCAGGTGACGGCTTTCCCTACAAAGAGTTCGCAGCCAGGTGGAACGCCTCGCCTCATTGCACCGGGCGAGATCAGGAACTGCCGGTCCGTAGGATCCACCTGATGTACCAGACTGACTCTGTGCCAGTCGCATTCGCCAACTACATCCGCTCCTGGGCCCGCGACTACCCGAACTTCGAGCTGCACTTCTGGACTGACGCGGGCATTGACAGCTTCCTGATGGCTCAGTTCGGGCCACGGATGCGCCGCTTCTTTCACGAACAGCTGGCGCACGGGGTGGAGCGCTCAGACCTGGCCCGGCTGCTCATTCTCAACCATTTCGGAGGCCTGTATGCCGACCTTGATGTCATGTCACTCAGGCCTGCACAGTCCATCATGGCCCAGCATGACATTGTCTTCACTGAGGAGCCTCGGGTGAGCTGTGCTGACTGTTGGTTACTGACACAGCCAGCCATTCTGTATGACAGATCACTGACACAGCCGGCCATTCTGTATGACAGTTCACTGACACAGTCAGCCATTCTGTATGACAGTTCACTGACACAGCCGGCCATTCTGTATGACAGTTCACTGACACAGTCAGCCATTCTGTATGACAGTTCACTGACACAGTCAGCCATTCTGTATGACAGTTCACTGACACAGCCGGCCATTCTGTATGACAGTTCACTGACACAGCCGGCCATTCTGTATGACAGTTCACTGACACAGCCAGCCATTCTGTATGACAGTTCACTGACACAGTCAGCCATTCTGTATGACAGTTCACTGACACAGCCGGCCATTCTGTATGACAGTTCACTGACACAGTCAGCCATTCTGTATGACAGTTCACTGACACAGCCGGCCATTCTGTATGACAGTTCACTGACACAGCCGGCCATTCTGTATGACAGTTCACTGACACAGCCAGTCCGTTCTGAATGACAGATCACTGACACAGCCGGCTGTTCTGTAGGACAGATCACTGACACAGCCAGTCCATTCTGTATGACAGATGGGTAATCCAGCCACTCAGTCAGTGAGTCAGGTGACCCAGTCAGTGTGTCAGGTGACCCAGTCAGTGAATCAGGTGACCCAGTCAGTGTGTCAGGTGACCCAGTCAGTGAATCAGGTGACCCAGTCAGTGAGTCAAGGTGACCCAGTCAGTGAGTCAGGTGACCCAGTCAGTGTGTCAGGTGACCCAGTCAGTGAATCAGGTGACCCAGTCAGTGAGTCAGGTGACCCAGTCAGTGAGTCAGGTGACCCAGTCAGTGAGTCAGGTGATCCAGTTAGTGAGTCAGGTGACCCAGTCAGTGAGTCAGGTGACCCAGTTAGTGAGTCAGGTGACCCAGTCAGTGAGTCAGGTGACCCAGTCAGTGAGTCAGGTGACCAGTCAGTGAGTCAGGTGACCCAGTCAGTGAGTCAGGTGACCCAGTCAGTGAGTCAGGTGACCAGTCAGTGAGTCAGGTGACCCAGTCAGTGAGTCAGGGTGACCCAGTCAGTGAATCAGGTGACCCAGTCAGTGAGTCAGGTGACCCAGTTAGTGAGTCAGGTGACCCAGTCAGTGAGTCAGGTGACCCAGTCAGTGAGTCAGGTGACCCAGTCAGTGAGTCAGGTGACCCAGTCAGTGAGTCAGGTGACCAGTCAGTGAGTCAGGCGACCCAGTCAGTGAGTCAGGGCGACCCAGTCAGTGAATCAGGTGACCCAGTCAGTGAGTCAGGTGACCCAGTCAGTGAGTCAGGTGACCCAGTCAGTGAATCAGGTGACCCAGTCAGTGAGTCAGGTGACCCAGTCAGTGAGTCAGGTGACCCAGTCAGTGAGTCAGGTGACCCAGTCGGTGAGTCAGGTGACCTAGTCGGTGAGTCAGGTGACCCAGTCGGTGAGTCAGGTGACCCGCGCCACCCGCAGCCGCACGCCATCTTCCTGTACGGCCAGCCCAGCCTGATCAGCAACGCGCTGATTTACTCGGCGCCGTGCCGCAGTTTCTGGCGCCACTTCTTCCTGACCCAGCCGGCCAGGCTGTGGGCTGAGCACGGCGGCCCGCTGCGTCTCTGGCGGCGCCGCTGGCAGCGACATCGAGCGGTGTTCGCCACGGGCCCAGTGGTCCTGGACTCGATCGCTAGGAAGTTCTTGACCGCAGCTGCCTCAAGCATCTTGGTGGCGCCGCCGGAGCTGTTCCAGCCTGTGTTCGACGCTGAGGCGCCGGGCCTCGCCAAACTTCGCTGGCAGTGCCGAGTGCCGCTGCTTCGCCGCCTGCTGCTCAACTCCCTGCAGCTGCAGCACTGCGACAGGTTCTTGCAGCGGCCTGACAGCTTTGTCAACCAGTCTGTGGCCGCCTTTGCCAAGCACGACTTCCTGCATCTGGGATATCATAAAGACAGGACGGCTGCGGTTAAGGTAGCTCAGCTGCTGCCGGGGGTGCTGCTGCATTGAGCCCTGGTGATTAGATGAGTTGATTAGTGGGTAGATGATTGGAAACCTACTCACAGGTGGGTAGATGATTGGAAACCTACTCACAGGTGGGTAGATGATTGGAAACCTACTCACAGGTGGGTAGATGATTGGAAACCTACTCACAGGTGGGTAGATGATTGGAAACCTACTTACATGACTCGTACAGGTGGGTTGATGATTGGAAACCTACTCACAGGTGGGAAGATGATTGGAAACCTACTCACAGGTGGATAGATGATTGGAAACCTACTCACAGGTGGGTAGATGATTGGAAACCTACTCACAGGTGGGTAGATGATTGGAAACCTACTCACAGGTGGGTAGATGATTGGAAACATACTCACAGGTGGGTAGATGATTGGAAACCTACTCACAGGTGGGTAGATGATTAGAAACCTACTCACAGGTGGGTAGATGATTAGAAACCTACTCACAGGTGGGTAGATGATTGGAAACCTACTCAACGCTAAGCTTTGTTCATAAGTTTACCTTCAGTTTTCTACATCTAATGTTGCTTGGACATGTAGTTGGATGAATTTCTGCAAACTTTTGTCTCCGTTGCATTTTTGTATTTATTCTTCCCAGTTATAAACTGCTTTAGTACTCGTAAGTCTGATAGATCTTTCGCTCCATTCAGCTCTGCACTGATATTGCTTGTACTGCTCACTGAAAAATATACAAAGACGTATGCACAAATCTTGTCCACTTGTTTCAGCTTAAACCTGCGCACTTCAGTTCTAAGTTGAATTGAAAGAAAGATTTGCTTTGTAAATATGACAGTTTGTTTCTTAGTAAATTTACTACTTTCTTTGCTTAATAAACAAATAAAGTTTGTTTCTCGCACCAGGATATTCTTGCAAGAAGTAGGTAAAATTTTACAGATAAAAGAATGGATTGCGATTTTTTAGTGGGAGACAAAGGGGCTGTGTGCACCCTGGCGCACTTAAAGAGACATTGTCACACAACCGGCGAGAGGCATTTCTGCCCATTCCGCCGACTCCCCTGAGCAGGCATACAAGCGCGCAGATACGTACGCAGTCATATGCACGGACACAGGATTTCACAGCGGCCCCAACTTTATTTATCGTTAGACATGTTACATTTCACTGTGCCCTGGGGGTTTTCCTCCCTCAAAGCCGTTATAATTTTGCATCAGCAGACGGCTCGAAATTAATGCGACTGCGCCAGACCACTTGACATTACGGCCTCCTTCAGGGTTGCGGTTTTGCTATATACCCGCTTTTGTCCATTTTATTTCGATTGTCTGCCGCTTGTACGAGACTCAAAGTCTGTGCGCTCTCACTTGCTTGCGGGCTTGTTAAATTAAAAGTACGAACGTACATTAACGAGCCAACAGTAGACTAGCGTACGCTCCAGGCCTCTGTAAGCTTCGTATCTTCATATCGCAGCCTGTCAAAGGCGGTTGTTTTGTGCACTTGCGCGCTGCTGCGCTCGTACGGGCGGTGAGAAGAGCAGCAGTAAATCCGTGAGAATGTTAGTGCCTTATTTTTAGCGTAATTAAGATTAGATAACAGGTCAGCAGTGCTGCATTCAAGAGCTCTCCAAAAAATCAAAGAGAAGAAATTTTTACTTGTAGAGCTGCTTACGTGTTTGGGATTCAGCAATGTCCCTTCCACCGAGTCTCGCAGATCTGGAGTATTACCGCGCCTACCGGCCGGAAGATGGGGAAATTGACTTGGCCTCCTACCTGCTGGACGAGGACAACCTGGCCGAGAAGATCGCGTCCGGGTTTTACCCAACTCCCACGGTGCTCGCCCACCTGCAGCGCACTCTGGGCGAGGAGCCCAAAGACCCAGACGCCACGGATGTCGGTCCGTTCCCATCGCGTCGGCTCAAGTCGGACATCTTCGACGCGGCCAAGTTCGCCGAGAAGGACGAATTTGTGAAGTCGCTGCGGCCGGAGCCGCTCGAGTCGGACGCGGAATTCGCCGTGCGGCTGTTCGAGCGGAGCAGCTGCGGCCTGGACTCAGTGAGGGCGGCCTTCTGCTTCGTCTGCTGCCTGCCCGTGGACGAGCTGGCCGAGGCGGAGGTTGAGTCTGAGTTCTACACCCGGGTCAGGCGGATGCGGCAAACCGACGACAGTGATGAGATTTTCGATTGGTTGATCGGGTAAGGTTAATTATCAGCATGAAGATAAAAAGTTATGCTCACTTTTTGGCTTTGATTATCAAATATATATAATTTTTTTCTTTATATCCCCACTTGGCCATGTGGAAACCTATTTAGGTATGCACATATGACTGAAAACCTACTTAGAATTATTGTCAATCTAAAGCACAAGAACAGAAACACATCCTAAAAATGCGTTTCTCTGCGAGTTTTACTTTGAAATTAGGACTCAGTAAAGCCATTCTTGAAAACTCAAGTTTAGTGTTTAAAATTTGGGATAAAAAGCAAAATAACAAATAAGATATGAGCTGGTCTGTTAAAGAGACTAGCATTACCTTAAAGCAAAAACTCTATGAGATACCAATACTGTATACTACCTGAAAACTACATGCACAGGCTGACCAATGTGCCATCCAAAAAGATATTCGGCTACAAGAAAGGCGCGGGCTTCGAGAGCGGCATGGAGGCCCGGAGGTCTGGCGGCAACTGGACCGCTTGCTACGTCGAGGGCGAGTGGCGCCTCGTCGATCCGCTGTGGGGCGCGGAGATCCTCACCGAATTCGACACCGGCAACTATTCCAAACTGGACGACCAGGGCAACGTGGAGGACTCGAGGAAGTCGGAGGGACGGCTGATTTACGGTTGCAACGAGTTCTACTTCCTCACCGATCCGGAGAACCTCATTCTCACGCACTTCCCCGTGGAGGAACTGCGCCAGTGGCAGCTGCTGGCCAGGCCCCTCACCCTGGCCGAGTTTCATCGAATGCCGAAGTTCTTTTCAGGGGCCCTGGACGAGATGTTCCACTACAGCATAAACCCAAGTAGCCACCCGCTGAATGTCATTCTGGGCAAGCCAGGTACCGTCAAGGTTTACCTAAGGGAGGCTGCTGGCCAGATGTACGACTACAAAGCCGTTGTTAGCATCCACAAATCCAACATCACAGATGGGACCCGCCGCCTCTAGTTTGTCGTTCGGTCGTAGTTGCCGATGGACAGGTTTTGTTGGTCTTACTCGGTGCTGTGACACGCGAAGTTCAAACAAGGTGGCACGTCGCCCTTTAAGTACAATAGTTAATTAGAGGATTCTCGATAGCTCATAGGACTGTTCTATAACGTTTATCCTTAACTTATGCAGAGAATGCATTAAGTGACGGGGGCACGACTGGCCTGGCGGTTCTACCACGGGCACCCGACGCGCTTAGACTACGTGAAACCGCGCCCTCGCGTCGAGCGGAGACGAGCTGATTTCTGCCTGCTCGGGCCGCTCTAGTTCCACCTCCTGCCGCTCGCTGACTATGTCAACCTCAGGTGTCTAGTCGCTGGCGTGGCCGACCTCACGGTCGACATGCCTCGACGACTGCTCTCGTATAGCGGTTTCTTGGACGACAGAACCTGTCAGCCAGGCTTCTGGTCGTAGGTCAAAGACAGCGGTCTGAGCCCCAGTAAGCGGAACCAGCAGGCGCTGTCTCCGTAGGGTCAGACAGTCAAAGACGAACTGAGACGCAGACTTAAAGCGCTAACAGCGCTGAAAGGGAACGGCCTGGACCTGTCGGACCCGCCTGACCTGCAACGACTGCTACGGCACGTTCTTGAGCACGCCGGCGACTCGGTAGGGCTAGGCATGTAAGAAACGTTACTGGGGTCGGAAGTCGAGTTCAAACGAAGTTCTCGAGCGGACCTTTAGTCCCGACTCGACAGAATGTAAACGAGCTTGCCCCTCTCGCTTCTCGAGTCGCCGATGTGAAAGTAGAGGTCCCTGTCGCTGCCGAAGTAGCACCTGCACGCCAAGTTCTAGCGACCAGTGATGCAAGACGTTGATAAAATGGCTGTCTCGTCGAGTTCGGGCACCGTCGCGATGTACTTGATGAAGTAGGCCACGCACCCGGTCGACCTGCCAGCTCGACTCGTCAAGGGCCTCGGGGACGGGCGCACCTCGTCGCTGTTAGATGACAACGTAGGCTGCGTCTTCGACGACGGAGACTTGTTCGGCCACAGCCACTCACAGGCTTAGCCGCTAGGCCTGAAGTTTCACCGGATGAACGACTTGCTCCCGTTCTTGCTCGCGTGGCACTACGTCGCCCTGCTACAGTTGTAGACCGTCCCGTGGTAGCTCCCTGAGCTTCTGAGCCGTCCGAGCAGACAATTCGACGAGCCGCCAGGGTCACTCTTGTACACGCGGCTCGACGATTCGATGTTCAAGCTTAGCCTCTTCCTAGTTTGATAAGCTTTGTTCCTTTAAGCTAGCCGCCGATTCGAGTTGGACTCAGCGGACCCATTACTTTCTGACGCGTTCGCTTTCGTCCTCTTGGTGCTTTCTTTTCTCTACCGCGACCTGGGCGACGGCCTACGCGGAGCCGGACTCCTTAATCGGCTAAACGTCGACCTTTTGCTTAATCTTTTTGACGACGACCTTCTACTCGGCGGTGACCCTCTCCGCGTTGGCCTTCGTGGTCTTCTGCTCGGCCGTGACCCTCTCCGCGTTGGCCTTCGTGGTCTTCTGCTCGGCCGTGACCTACGACAGGCTAAGCTTTGCAATCTTCTACTTGGAGGATGATACCTTTGCTTCTTGCTCTGAAGTCTCAGCTTCCTACTTGGACCTCGTCTCCAAAGTCTGGTTGGTCGACGACCTCTCTTCCGTCGTCACCGACTAACCGAATTGTTTTTGGACTCCAGCCTAGGACTGACACTCTTCATGGACGGTTAACTCCTGTATGAACGCCTTTAGCTTCCCTTTAAACTGCTACCGTATAATGATACCATTTAGTGATTGGCAACGTACGTTAATAAATAAGACACTATGTTCATCGTCTTGTTAGGAACTTCCAAAGGACCTAAATAAGGTTCTTTTGAATCTCGGAAACAAACGTCGAACATCAGATTTCGTAACGTTGACTGTCTTGTGAAGTGAAGAAATAGACAGTTAACGTCGTCGCGCCAGTTGCGACAGAGTGTCCTGTGTTAGCTGTTCGCTCGCAACGTGTCTCTGCGTCCGTACTTAGCCAGCGTGGTCTAACTCTTGTAATGGGACCGCGACTTGAGCCGAGTTTCGGAGCCTCAAGGGCAATCGAGGTTCCGCCGACTTAACCGCGTCTCAGGCTTCGACGACGAGCTAGAGGACACCGTCGACTAGACCAAGCCGGACTGACTGCGACAGTTCGTCCGCCGACGGCGTCTGAGCGTCTTCGAGTTTCGGTACGAGGGTCTCTGTCTTGTCCTGCGTCTGTAAGCTCCGTAACGTGGACTTGTTTACGAGTACGCTACCCACTTGATGGTAGACGCATTACGCCCGTCACTTGCAAGCTAACTTTTGAAGTCACTCCTACACTCTCTGTCGCTCCGAATGCGCGAAGACGACGTCGTCTAGACGAGCGGACTGTAGTCCCTGACGAACTTAGGACGACGGCACTCAGTGGAGCCAAGACTAGCGTTATTCATAATCGAATAGCGTGTGTAAGTTGGGCTTTTCTGTCTTAGGACGAGCATAGGGACGAAGGATTTAAAACGTGAAATCTTTCGTCGACGATTAAAAAATTCAGTGAAAAGTGAAAGCTCGCAACGGAAGACCGTCATAAGAGTAGGGCAAGTATTTTGATTTGGACTGGATTTGATTTGTGTTAGATTTGATTTGGACTGGATTTGATTTGGGCCGGAAAACCGACCACACCGATTTAGGTTACGACGTGACGGACTCCTGTTTCTTCAGTCGCGTATGTAGGAACTCTGCACTCTCACTCGTCCTTGAACGGGGTCACGTAGTTTTAATTAGAACTTTTACGGCGTTTGAACGTCCCTTAACAGCGAGTTTCACTGGAGGAAGACTCTCGCGTCGACCAAGACGTCTTGCGCCTAGAGTAACTTCGAGCGCTTAAAGAAGTCGGCCTCCTGTAACAGTCGCCTTTAAGGTTGGACTTGCAGTACAAGCACCGGTTGGACAAGTTTGCCAACGGGACGGACGGGCTCGACGGCCTACCGCCGGTCCGGCCCCGACTCGTCCGGCGACTTTTCGGCGGTCTCGACCAAGCGCTCCTCTCTTGGATGCGCTTGACCTACTTGAGCCGGCCCCACGTCGGGTCCTAGTTGACGGACATGTGCCTGCGCTCGAGGCCCGACGGCATGGACGTCGACGACCTGGTCTAGGCCGGCCCGGACCAGGTCACCAGCGCGCACTCGGTCTGTGAAGCGCCCCGGGCTCGGATGAAAGTCGCCGACCTCTTGACGCTGATGCGACACCTCGACCCGTCCGTCGACCCGAAGTCGAACCACCCGTAGGCACCGTTCTCGGAGGACCTGCCACTGCTCTACGGCTGAGAACGCGACGACGCCGTCGACTACGAGAGCGTGTTGGGCCGGCGTCAGAGGTCCCTGTCAGCTCAGCTATTGAGGTTCGCCGACCAACTGCTCTTGTGCTAACAGCTCACCTGCTTGCTCGTCGACGTCGCGCCACCGTTCTTCAGCGCCAACGCGAGCAAAGACCTGCGGCTGGACCCGTTGACGGTGACGGACGACCTGGAGTAGCTGACGGACTCCGGGCCGATACAGCTGATGTCGAACCACGACGGCCCCCGGTGGCTACGCCACTCAAACCCTTCGAGCTTGAAGGGTCATAAACAGTCGTTCGGCAGCTAGTCTGTCCGTTATTTCGAAGTTTAAACCTGAGCTTGTTGTTCGAGCTCCGACTTCTTGACGACCTTAAAACACCGAGAATTTCTCTCAACGACTCTACATACCCCCCAGCGGCTTTACGACAACGAGTACCCTCTTAGCAACTCTAAAGTTCCAGTTCTGAGTACTCCCAACGACTCTACGAAGCTAGGTTTGTGAGTCTCCTACGACTATAAAGTCCGATCTACAGTCTTAAAGTCCCGCCCACGAAAAACGAAATTTGGGTAATAAAAGGAAGTTTTTCATTTTTTCTTCTTGGACGCTCGCTGTGCATCAAATCCAAATCCAAATCCAAATCCAAATCCAAATACAGGGTTGTCCCCCGCTGTTAACGATAAAGTTACAGCTTTTGTGATTTGTGAGTTATGGCAAGACTTTATTTATACCCAGAGGGTTTTGGTTAAGCTCCCATAAGTATGACGTACACGGGACTGCGAGGGTTACTGGACCGACTCGGTTGGTTGGAGCTTATTTGCGTCCTCGCCGACGTCTTGCGGCGGACCGACAGTCAGATTCGACCGCTCGGCCACGGTTCCACAAGCGGAGGGGCCACCTGTAACGCGTCCGGGCCGGCGCCTACGAGTAGCGACGAAAGCGGCGAGAGTACGTCGAGTCGAGGGGCTATCTGACCTTGCTAGAGTCAACTAAACCTTCTCAAATTTAACTTTGTTTTTAGTCCAGTCGAAATAAATTGAAGTTTGTAAAAGTAGATACTAATTGGTGATGAGGTCGAGAAATCTTTCACACGAGATTGACACATAAATAAATAACTTTGGAAGCAAACTTATTTATATAAGGTCTTTTTCAAAATTGAGACACATAGGACTTCGTAGTACCGATTAAAAACAATAATTGACCACCTACAGAACTAAATAAAGCTCATATAAACCTACCGATTTAAACAAATAGCTACAAAACAATATTCTCAAGTGTGCATGAAAATTTTCGATCCCATGCAGTACTCTTTCATCTCTTCAATCTCTGGCTGACTTGTCGAATTCAGCCTTGCAGACTTCAGACTTGCAGCATCATGCTGATGGAGCGAACCGCAGTGTAGTTATTCTCGACGCATTTCCAGTAGGCGTACTTGGGGCTGTAGACGTCTCCGCTGGGCGCGTACCACCGTTCGGGTTGCACGTGAGGCAGTAGTTGAACCAGAAGCCCGCATTTCCGTATGCGACTGCGCAGAAGTCTGCCTGCGCAGCGTCATTGTCCTGGTCCTTGGTGGAGAACTTCATTCCATTGTGCACCGCCAGGCAGTCGCTCGCCAAGTTTGACTGGTTGGGCAGAAACGCGGCATAGTTCATCTGGTACTTTGTTGTCGAATTGCCCACCGTGAAGCTGCTGTACTCGTTGAAGTACTCGGAGTTGTTGTACAGCAGAAAACGGATCCGGAGGGTTCTCGGCGTGGAGGCTGTGAGCTCGTGAATGCGCTGGAGGCCTGATTGACACGGGTACGACTGAATGTCAAATTTTTGGTACGGAAAGTTGATACGGAATGGGTGAGCCTTCGGCAATGACATTTAGGATATAAAAGTCAAGGGTCTTTATCACAATATACTAAATATCTAAGGTCTTAATAATACTACTACTGATAATAATAATTGATTACACTTGCCCCAATCATGCCAGATGTGCAACCGACAGCTCAGCCGCAGTTATTTCGCATCTGAAGGCTGCGTACGGCTGTTCAGTCCAAGGACTGGGGGGTCGCCACACACACCTTCAATTACCCCAGCTAATGCTGGCACCCATTTCACAGCTGGGTGAACTAAAGCAATGCAGAGTTAAGTGTCTTGCTCAAGGACACATATTGTTTCTGAGGGATCGGGAATCGAACCCCCGACCTTCAAGTCGTGAGTCCGACGCTCTAGTCTCTAGGCTATAACCCTCCTAACCACTAGACTACAAAGGGCTTTAATAAAAGTTACCAAAATCCTCCTACTTAAGTAGTATCTACTAGTGGTCCTTGATCCTACAATACTGATACATAGGTAGACAAAAGCTTCGCCACTCACCGATCCAGAAGTTGCTGCCGTCCCCAAAGCCGGCCTCGTACTCTGTCCAGGTTCTCTCGAAGCTCACAGAGGCGCTGTTTCGCTCTTGGAAGGTGCAGAAGCTGCGGTCGCCGAGTGTTGCCATGTAGGGGCAGTTGGTTGCTGTGGGGTAATCGCGCGGGTTGAATTCTCAGTGACCCCCAACATTCTCGATTAGAATCGGGAATTTGAATGCCCAAAACGTCTTGTACCTTTTGGCCCTAAGTCTCGACCTCAAGCAGTGCCATCTCAAATGACATCTTATCAAGGTTGAAGCGTTTGAAGCTACCGTTTTGGCTTTCACTCCAGGGTCTCGATTTGACATCAACTTTAGTCAAGGTCCCACAATTACGAGCACTTAGGGTCGCACTTTGAGCATTGTCAAAGCTGTGGCTCTGGCTTTATTGTAGCAACTGGGATCCCAGTGATAAGTGCAAGGACAACTAAAGCATGTATATACAGGACGCGACACTCGCAGTCTATGGAAAATGTCATTTGTTATTGCGTTCGATAGAAGGCAGACCCAGTGTTCATAATTTGATATGCTGTACCTTTCTTATAGCTCTATTGATATCAAAGATCTATTGCCGTAATATCAATTATAGAGCTGTAAGAAAGGCAGAGCATATTAAATGATGAGCATTGGGTCGGCCTTCTATCTAACGGAATAAATATTTTTGTGCTGAAAAAATGAAGCTTTCCTATCTCCGTAGTGCATTTTTCGGCGAAAGGTGGCCTTCAAAACATTTTCTATTGATTGCGAGTGTCGCGTCCTTCTACTTTAGTAGTCCTTGGATAAGTGTCGCACTGAGATTTGCTTCTCACCGTCGGCTTCAAAAGCCGCCACTTCGGAAGTCCCTCCGGCGCCCCCGCTGCCTGCGTCGTAAAGGGCGCAGCTCAGGCTCTCGACTGCGAACCGGAAGTGCCGACAGCCGAGTTTCGAAGCGCAGATTCCGGCGCACTCGATGTCGCTGCGGGCCGGGCTGACAGACATTGGGGAAGATATCGGAGCCGGTGCCGAGCTCGCCGAGGTGAAGTAGCGGCTGGCTGTTGAGCATCGGGATTGTCAAAGATATCGAGATGTCTGCAAAATATTTTGCTTTCCCTCCTAGATTGTCATCTAAGCCTGAGGAAATAACGCCATAGCACCTGGATCTGACCTCTAAGTAAGTACCTTCGCTAATTTACTAGCATCTGGCCTGGTACCTTCTCTGCCAAAATTAATACTCTAGCGCCGACAATAGCACTCTATCATCGATAATGGCTCTCCAGCATCTACATGTATAATGGCTCTCCGGCGTCGATAATAGCTCTGTAGCGTCGATAATGGCACTCTTGCATCAACAATAGCGTTGATAATGGCACTCTTGCATCAACAATAGCGTCGATAATGGCACTCTTGCATCAACAATAGCGTTGATAATGGCACTCTTGCATCAACAATAGCGTTGATAATGGCACTCTTGCATCAACAATAGCGTCGATAATGGCACTCTTGCGTCAGCAATAACGTCGATAATGGCACTCTAGCATCTAAAATAACGTCGATAATGGCACTCTTGCATCGGTAATAACGTTGATAATGGCACTCTATCATCGATAATAACGTTGATAATGGCACTCTTGCATCAACAACAGCGTCGATAATGGCACTCTTGCGTCAACAATAACGTCGATAATGGCACTCTAGCATCGGTAATAACGTTGATAATGGCACTCTAGCATCGGTAATAACGTCGATAATGGCACTCTAGCATCTACAATAGCTTGTACGCAAAAATTTGCATGAAGTGGACATTGTGACTCCTGTACGAGTATAGTCAGTAGATCAGATCACACCTTCCATCACCAGCCCAGCAATCATGGTAAGCTCCGAACTCACCAACCGACCCGGAACCGCCGGATCTGCGGCAGAGCCGGTGGCCCACCGCAGGCAGCAGAAGCAGCCGAGCAGCAGCAGAGGCACTCCGCAAAGCCAACTGCTGGCCCAAACGGACATGCCGACAGCAATGAAAAAGTTTGTCTAATTTTAGGCTGGCTTCAAGAAAACAAAAACGCTGCGCCGCGTGTGGAAATTGCGTGAGTTTCCAGCTTTAACTGGCCTCAGCTGCCACTCAGACTCCGCTACTCCTCATCGCCCTAATGATTGGTGGAACTCAGTTGTTTAAAAATTTATATCATGTCTAAAGCTGTTTCACTAGCAGTCACCATGGGAACGGCATCGAGGCACTGTTTAGCCAAAAACTGCGTATTTGCAGCTGCCTTCTCTCTCCTTGCCTGGCTTCTTTGAATATTTTTGCTGGAGAATTTCACCCGCTCTGGGTTCAGCTCCCATTGTGTTTGCTGAGCGTGAGCAGCCTGTCTGAGAACCCATCAGAGCTGCCAGCCTCAGGCACTCGCCAGGTGTAGCAGAGAATAGAATATTGCATCGGGAGGCACAAAAGGTCATCAAATTCTACAAAGAACCCTTAATGCATTTCTTGGTGGTAAAATTCAGGCAGTTGCAATTTCTCTTAAGCTTCCATGTCTGCCTAATTAGCAACTCTTGCCCAGTCCAGCAAGACTGCTCAAACACAATCAAGCTGCGACAGGGTATTCATACATTTATAGCTAATTATTTCAATTTTAAGGAGCTTTCATGAAAGGCTTTTCAAAAGTTTAAAAAAATATATTTATACGACCGTAGCTACAATAAAAAGAGTCCCTGGTTCGATTCCGCTCGCGGCCACAGTATCTTGGGACTTGACTTGTGCACGAGAATTGGCCATGAGGGCCAACCACAAAGGCACAGAGAGAGTTTACATGCCTGACGATCAGGAAGTCAGAGCCGCTCTACACCCTGTGAGAGTGTGTGTATGAGTGTATTGCCTTAGCGCTGGTTGTGTGGGACGGTGTCGCCAAGAGCGTTGAGCAGCCCCTCCGCAATAATGAATTAATGAAAGTTGATGAGCTGCAATTTGCACTTTTGCAACAGAACGATTGCATAAAAGACTCAAACAACAGCCACCTTCAGCAGACAACATGGCTAGATGAAAACACGAGATAGCCCCATTTAGGCCTGCATTCTTGTTTATTCTAACTGCATGCAGCCAATCTAACGATGAGAGCTCTGCAAAGGTCCATTTCTCTCCCTTAGGTCTGGGAACCCTTGAATGCATGCAAGTCTAACAGAATTATTAGACAAAGAATAAGGTGTTTTGTCTGTCAAATGATGGGAAAAAGGCATCGATTAGCAGTTGCTGAGTATTTCTGCATCTAAGACTCAGAAAGGTTTTTTATTTAAAATTGTAAACCTGTCGGTTGGTTTATTAATCGATCGAAGAGTTTGAAGTATCTAACTTTAAGATTTTAATTTCGATCGTTGTGAAATTATCCCTCAAGACTAGAATAAGACAAGACAAGAATAATTTCTCTCAAGACTTTGTCTCTTGAGTGACATTGCCCAAAACCGGCGAGTGGCATCACTGCCCATTCCGCCGACTCCTCTGAGCAGGCACACAAGCGCACGGATACGTACACTGCAGTCATACGCACAGGCACAAACTCACACAGGAGTGTACAGCGGCCCTAACTTTATTTATCGTTAGGCATGTACACTTCACTGTGCCTTGGGGGTTGGCCCCTCAAGTGAGTTGATTGCGCCAGCTACAAAAGTTTTCGCGCAATCTGATTTTGTACTGCTATTGAATCGGCTGTGGGCGTAGCGTGCGTGCTGTACGCAGAGCGACAGGGAAATAAATTAGTCAAACGGGGGCTTTGAGGGGTTCCTGGGGGAAGTCGTAGCCTAGTGATTAGAGCGTCGGACTCACAACTGAAAGGTCGGGGGTTCGATTCTCGAGCCACTCGGAACAATCTGTGTCCTTGAGCAAGACACTTAGCTCTGCATTGCTTCAGTTCACCCAGCTGTAAAATGGGTGCCATGGCATTAGCTGGGATAATGGAGGGGTGTGTGTGGCGACCCCCCAGTCCTTGGACTGAACAGCCGTACGCAGCCTTCAGATGCGCCGCGCAATAGCTGCGGCTGAGCTGTCGGTTGCATATCTGCCTATTAAAGCAGGTGTAATCAATATTTCATAAATTAACGAACTGTCTCCTGGCTTTACTACAAATTCTGCTATTGTCCATTGGTTCACTGACTTCGGTGTTTAAGGCTGCTGAAACCGCAGCAGCTCCGTCACTCCGGCGCCCGCAGCCGATCGATCTTCTCTCGAATATCGCGAAGCATTTCGAGGCTTTCCGGCCGCGCACTGCTCAGCCAGCTGAGCGCCCACCTCAGCTGCTCAGGCCGGCGGCTGTGCTGGGCGAGCACGGCCACCTCCAGCCAGTCCGGGTCGCCGGTCTGCAGCTCCCGGAACCAGCTGTCCGTCTCAGCGGTAGTCAGCAGGTCCGGAGCCAGCTGGCACATCAGCAATCTGGCCAGAGCCTCGAAGTTTACGTAGAAGAAGTTCTCGTAGCTGGCCATGATGCAGGGGAAGCTAGCGTAGGCGCTAGGACTCGGCAGCAGGTAGTGGAAGCTGGGGCCCGGCAGAGACTCGTAGTAGAAGCAGAACCGCCATGCCGAGTCTGTCGTCTCCAGCAGGCGGCGGATGTTGCCGCGGCCGCCGTCGTCCTGCCCGGCGGCCAGGCCCACCGGCAGGCTGCGCAGCAGTGGTCGCTGATGACGCCTCTCGAAGCCCAGGCTGAGCCGCAGCTGCTGAGCTGCCTCTGACGGACGCGACATTCGGAGCAGCGCCAGCGCGAGTAGGCAGGTGCGGGCGGTGAGCGCGCAATAAGGCAGTCGCTGTGCCAGGCGGTACATCTCCTGCAATTCGGCCTGAGTCCTCGGAGTTTTTGGCGCTCCCAGATCGAGCACGAGCTTGCGAACAACAGCGTACAGGTGGTGGTACTGCAGCTCTCCTTCGTCTGGCCAAGGCAGCACCAGGTAGATCGGTAGCAACGTGAACGGATGCAGCCGGAAGCTGGCCTGAGCATCCGTCAGTGGCTGCAGTTGTGACGCCAGACTGGACAAGTACATTGCCAAGTTGCTCTTCACCTTGTCCAGAGCGGCGATCACCTCGGCCTTGGCTGAGCTGCCCCGCCGCAGGTAGAGCGGGGCGTCCTGCATGAAGTAGTGCGGCATGCACTCGCCAGGCGGAGCGGTGGTCAAGCAGTGGCGCAAATCCTCAAGAGCGGTACAGACCAGCTCCCTGAGGTTCTCCGGCTGCCACAGTCTTGGCTCCATGCTAGTCACCATGCGGAACGTGAGCGTCTTTGCGTGATAGGACTTGAGTCCGTGTACATTCAGCTCCTTGCCAATGACCCGCTTGATGAGGAACTTGAGTGTCAGGAACAGCTGTCCCTGGACTGCGGTGAGACTGCGCATGAACCGTTTCTCAAAGAAGGTCGTGCTTACCCGCATCTGCTTGGCCTCGAAACCGGGAGCCGAGGCGCGGATCAGGTGGCAGGAGCGAGGCCGCGACAGCTCCGCTCGCAGTTCGGCTAACAGCAGCTTTGGCAGGTAAGTGTCCTGCTGATGCAGAACGGCAATATCCGGGTAGGAGCAGCAAGCGAACGCTGGCACCAGGTCCATGGCGGGCCTGAGATCGGAGCCTCTGTCCGGCAGGGACGGGTTGGAGCCTGCAGGTAACGATCAACATTTTATTGCATATCTTCGGAACTTTTTAGTGCGACTTTATTTTTGCAGCGAAGACCGAACACAACAAACTTACTGGCTCCTTCGTAGAGCACATGGCCCCTGTCGTAGTCCAGGACATCTTCCACCTGGGGCTCAGTGCAGCGACACCTGCCCCGAATGTGGAACAGTCTCCTGTGCGAGAACTCTGTTATGTCCAGATCTGAGTCTGGGTCCGTGCGACCGTTCAGCGAAACCAGGCTGTTGCCCCAGCCCTCGCTGTAGCTGCCCACAAGGTTCACTTCTCTGGTGTTCCTGTGGCCGCGGATCACCTCCTCGAGCACGTCCGACATGGCGCACTGGAAGGCCGCCCGATCGCTGGTGAAACCGGCAGCGTTGAACGCTTCGTGAAGGCTTTGAGGTCCTCGGAGTTCAGCCGCTCTTGACTGTGTGATGTTACTGAAATAGTTGGTAAAAATTGGTTATAAGGTGTTCTAAGAAATGTTTTACTCTCTGAGTGTCCTAATGTGCTCTCTAGTGTATGGATGCGACCAAAAATATGACATTTAGCTGACCCAAATCAAACCCATTAAATGTCTATTTCATTTTTTTCTGAGAAACACCAAAAGGAAAAGTTATATAAACATTTCAGAGGCTCCTATTTTCACCTGCTCTCTACCGTCAAAATTTGACTCTGTTGCTGCCCCGGAGTCACAGGCCGCGTGTTCCAGAACGCTCCCAGCTGGCTGGCGATTTCCCTCAAGCCTCTCCGCCGAGACAGTCTGGTGCAGTCCAGAGCGTCGCGGCGAAACGCTTCGTCGCAGTTGTTGAACCGCCGCCCTTTGGCAAAAGCGTCGTCTAGCAGCACTCGAACCACGGCCACTCGATTGAACTCGACTGCCGCCCGAAGCGGCGTCAGTGGCGGATTTTCGTTTCCGCACGCCACAGTTGCGTCGGCGCCCAGCTGTAGCAGCAGAGCCGCCATCTTTGCGTCACCTTTTAGAGAGACGGCAACCAGGGCGGTGTGACCGTTCCTTGCCGGGTGGTTGACGTTGGCCCCGGCGGCGGCCAGACGTTTAACGAGTGCCGCATGGTCTCGAATCGCCGCGCGAAACAGCGCGGTTGTGCCGTCGTCAGATCTCGCAACATCGACAGCGGCTCCAGCTTCGATCAGGCGTTCAACAACGGACAAATAGCCACTCCATGCCGCCGTGTACAGCGGCGTCTGGTTGTGATAGTCAGCCAGTTCCGTGTTTGCTCCCGCCGTGATCAGCAGCTCCACAATGTCCAGGTTGTTGTTCTCAGCTGCGATGAACAGCGGTGTCGACTGGGTCTCGAGGCGGCGCGGATCCAGCTCGCAGCCGGCCTGCACAAGTCGCTCGACCGCTTCGAAGTGTCCGTTCTGAGCCGCGACCCACAGAGGCGCGGTGCCGTCGGTTTCTGGCTGATCGGGCGCGGCGCCAGCGTCCAAAAGCCGCTGGATGAGGCCTGCGTTTCCGTACTGAGAGGCAATGTACAGCGGCGTTGTGCCATTGACGTTACCGCAATTTACGTCGGCTTTGGCCTGAATGAGTCGCCGGACCATGCCGCCGTGGCCCTGCTGAGTTGCGATGAGCAGTGGGGTGCCGCCGTTTTGCTGCGGCAGGTTCACGTCCGCCTGGGCCACCAGGAGCCGCTCGGCAGCTGCGCAGTGGTCATTCTGAGCGGCCATGTAAAGCGGACTGAAGCCGTCCACCTCCGTGTGATCGATGTCAGCTCCAAAACGGGCCAGCAAGTCGACGACTCTTGCGTGTCCTTCTCTGCATCGATGTTTTAAAATCGTTTTCAACGAATTTTTTGCCAATTTTATTTATCTTAACTACTCGTACCCTGATACCGCTAACTACTTATGAAAATTAAAGACAGTTAAAAAATCGATTCGACCTCGAAACGCTTTCGCGGGTCGCCGCGAGTTCTCTATTTTAAAGGCTACGTTGGCAATTTTGTTATCTTCTTCTAGAATCCAAAGACCCTGGCTACAAAAATTATCAGAGTAACGGCAGAGCAACAACGCAACACGCGATGTCACGCGATCGCTGCGCGTGATATCGTGGTACTCTCTGCAGACGATGCAGGAGGTTCTGCTGCAGACGTTGTTTTTAGAAGATCTGATTGCGTATTTTGTTGTGTTGTTGGAAATAAGCAAACCGCTGGTTTCCCAGCCCTATAGTATTTAGCCAGCCTTGCAGGACACCAGTAAAGCCCAGAGCCGACTGCAATCTTAATCTTATCACAGAACAGCAGATTAGAAACCAGCTGGGAGCGAAACCAAAAAAAATCTATATGGGAATATAGCTCCCAGCTTCTAGACTTTGAAATTTGACATTCAAGCTATCTGAAGCTCTCGAAGGCTTTTTTCTAAGGAAAAAGATGGTTAAAAGGATTATTGTTAAAGCATAACAACAACAACAGAATACGCTGTCAGCGTCTCAGGGCGCGCTTCAAGGCCAGGCCGCGAATGAACGCCACGCCGCCAGCCGAATCCGGGGCGCCGGCGTCAGCTAGCAGGCAGTTGATGAAAAGCTGAGTGCGCGCCTGTCCCCGCCGGTAGGGGGCCTGCAGCGTTAGCAATAGCACCTCCTGCATCGGCTGTGGGCAGTACGACTCGGCGCGGATGATGAGCAAATCTCCGATTCAGTTTTTGCTCCTCTGTTTAGCCCAGAAATGCATAAGAATGGGATGTTCTCACCTGGCAGCTACGTAGACGGGAGTCTCTCTGGTGTCGGCCTCGCAGCATTCGGGCGAAACCCCCGCCAGCAGTAGCCGACGTGCCTCTTGGACGTCTCCCATTTCGCAGGCCGACAGCAGCCGTAGATGCTCTAGGCTGATGCTCATCGTAAGCAGCAGTCGTGAGTACCTTGCTATTCTAGCGAGCAAGTAGCAGTGATTAACGCATTACCTTACTTATCAGCAAATTTCATGCTTAATTATAACCGCTCGCCAGTTAAGTTGGCTTTAGTACCTTGTAGAAAGCGAGAGACATAATCGCTTGGCTATTATGTGCGCGCCCGCTGCCACCTACTGTACAGCCACAGCCCAACGCGTGCACTTTGAATCTACAGTGAGCGTTTCTATTTTAATCCTCTTGCCTCAGTACAGCTGGTAAATGTACTGAGTTACATACTGTGGTATTTTATAAGCAGAAGAAATTTGTCATTCCGACTCCAATTGCAATTTAATGCTAGCCTTAGGATCTCTCAGTAGTATAGGTAGTAACGTAGATGAGGCACTTGAAAACACGTCCTATGGGTATAGCACATTGATAAAAACGAACACTGTTTTTGAAATGTTTCAATTTGGACTCATCCTCTGAGTTTCTTAATCAGTACCGACAGCAGAGCTAGTTCAGCGCTTGAAGTGATAAAGTAGTATCGCGTATTACAAATATCAGTATCAGCTGCAGCTTAGTAAAATATCTATATAACAAATTGATTTTCACTTCCACTTGAATCTAGAAAAAACTTGAATTGCAGCCGTGCCTTCTCCTCTAATTATCTGTCATGGATCTGACAGCTTCCTTATTTAGGAAATGTCAAGACAAGTTCGAAGCCGGTGACATTTGCCACGGGAGTTGAGGATGCGAGAATAATAGGGTTACAGCTGCGGTGTTTTGACGTCATCACCCCGTGTGAAACCCTTCCCTTCAGAACCGATCTTTCTACATGTACCTGGGGTAACTCCACGAGAGTCTACATGTACGTCAGGGGTCGGCAAACTCCGACCCGCAAAGCTTAAGCCTCTGTATCCGACCCTCGGGCCCTTTGAGTTGTAGCGCAGGCTTACTGCCCATTCCGCCGACTCCCCTGAGCAGGCACACAAGCGCGCGGATACGTACGCAGGCACACACTCACACAGGGAGTGTACAGCGGCCTTAACTTTATATTATCGTTTAGGCATGTAAACTTCACTGCGCCTTGGGGGTTGGCTCTCAAGGCCTTTTATTGCACGAGCAGAGCCAAGCAGAGATTCCAATTCAGCCCCAAATTAATGTGACTGCACTTGGAATCGAGCCTGGGTCGCTGGCACACCAGAGCAGCTGCGCTACCGCTGGGCTACGGCCCCCTTCTCTCCCTCTCTATTCTCTCTCCTCTCTCTCCTCATCTCTTCTCTCTATTCTCTCTCCTCTCTCCTTCTTAATTCCCTCCCCTCTATTTATTTCTCCCCTCTTCACATCCTGTGTCCCATACACTGCATGAAAGAGAATCGTGTCGGTCTTAAACTTTTGTCCCTGTCTTTCGTTTCCTTTGTTTTTTCCTTTTTATTTTGGCAAATGAAAATTTTAATTATTTATTGGATCGGATGGATTAAAGTGGTGTATTATAATCTTTTAGTTGCATTGAATTCGGGTTCCGCTTTTCTACAAGTGTACCCATTAAGGTCAAAATACAATCGCATTTTACTACGACAAACTAACTGATTACAAACATTTTTATGTTACTGGTACATGTATTGCTATCCCTCCTCTTCGTACTTTGTTTTTTGCTCTCTTCGCTTTTCCTTTTATATACCGTAAATATTTAAAATCTTGCAAATTCAAAATCAACAATTTCATAGAAACCATTCGTGGTTAGTTAGTCACACTCAAAGATCAAAGCCAGTTAACAAAATATACGGTCGTTTACCTTTTATTGGCCGAACAGGCTGTCTCGCCTGACCCACTTTGTTACTAACCTACTACTGCAATCACCAAACCAACTATGCTTATCCTTTGCTTCCTCATATGCTTATCGATTCAATATAGGTACTTGAACAAGTTGACCCTTTCTGTCCTCTCCTGCAGACTGCAGTCACTGAGAATTTCACACATGAGTCATACCCGTTGGATTCAACACTGTCACTCAACCTAATGTAGAGGCCTTTTATATAACTCATTTTAGAACTGCTCTCTCAGATATTTGCTAGGCCTAGATTTTAAAAATTTTGAAGTTCATTTCGATTTATAACTCAATTAATTACTTGTTTTTTTATTAGGCTCAATAAAATATTATAGTCTAAAGACATAGAAATAAAATCAAAATGCACTATAGATAGAGATAAATTTCATCAAGATTAGTAAATTAAAAACCAGAAATTGTTAACAATAATTTAATTAGTTTTATAAAAAATTAATTTAGGCCTAATATTTCATGACATAAGCAATGACTTAAGTCAAATAGAGTAATTAAATGCAAAGCAACAAGCAACAAAGCAAAGCAATCAAGATATACCTTAGTAGCTATAATTGGCCATAGAGGAAGTGTCAAAATGTATGCCTTTAAGCTATGCTTTAAAAGCCAATTTCCCTGGCCTTATTAGAGTCAAAAAGGGGATTTGCATTTGCAACTTTCATATCCTTGGGATAGAAGTAGCTAAGGGTAATGCATTTTAGTCCTTGGCTTTATCTTTGTGGGCTCTGATATTGTTCTATTTAAGCAAACTATATAGTAGTTCATAGTATAGACTCTGGGCTTTGGCCTAATATGGTAGCTAGCTAGGCCCTAGCCTAAATAATCTTTTATAGTAGCTACTAGCTAGCAGGTCAAAATTTCATTTTAGTATGAAGACGCACACGTCTTTTTGCCACCAGTGAACGGGCTTCTTTTTAGACGTGGGTCTTCATACTACTTGATAAACCTAGTTTTGTACCGATGAAAAAGAACTTTGAGAAGCTCAATAAAAATGTAAATCTCTACTTCTCCCATTTTCTCTCTTTGTTCTGTTTCTCTCCACTCTAATCTCTCTCTAGTCTCCCCTCTCCTCTCGCTTCTAGCTCTCATTTTATTTCTTATCTTCTCTTTAGTTTTATCTCTTCTCTATTCTCTTTCTCTCTCATCTGACCCGCAGCCATGAGCTGGAATCGAGTCTTCTATAATAGGCTTTAGAAGGCCTCAATATAAAAAAATTTCTAATGACTCCAGAGCGTAGCAGGGTTATATTTTGCAAAGAAAGCTATAAATAAAGTCTTTCCAAAACACTGTACATACCTACTTCAGAAGCCATATCGCCTGACTTTTTAGTCGGGGGGGAGGATTGTACACGTAGTGACTTGGATCTTGCGCCCGACAAACTTTGTACTGGGCTTGCAATTCAAATGTGCAGTTAAAGAGCTAAATTTAATATGAAATTCTAATCACGTGACGCCCGTTTATCGATCTAATTTCCCTTGGTTTGTGTGCGAGTCAAATGAAGCTCTATTACACGCCCTCCAAACCAAGCCGCCAAGCCCTCTTGCGTTGCCACAACCCCACTTGGAAGGGACGGGTGTGTATATTGTATGTACGATTATTCCTTCCTTTCCTTTCCTTTCCTTCCTTTCTAACCAGCTTAACTCAGCCCAATGCCAAAGCCATGCAAGCAATCACATGCAAATGCAGATTATGCAAAGCGGTATGCAGCTTAATGTGATGAATTTCGATGCAAAAAAGGCATTTTTTACATGAAAAAAACATCGAATGGTTATGAAATTCACGAAATTTGTTAAATTAACTATATGGAACACTGTGCATTGGTTTCAATGCAAAATTCGTACCATTTCCAGTTTAAATAGCCCCAGAACTAACATAAAAATAAAAAGTCAAGTTTTCAGTTTTTTATCAATAATTTTTTACCCAATGAACCGAATCTCTAGAAATTGCACACAAATATGCCTCGTTTTTTGGGAAATCAGCCGTCATAAAAATAATGCCGTCTTATTGCGTTTTTTTGCCTGATTTCAAGCAAAATATTAAAAAATCACTACTCTGATTGATTTCCAATCACTTTTGACACATGAGCACTTGTTGCAGACACTCAAAAACTTGGTAAATTTTAGCCAGACATTAGTACAACTCGTTGCAGTATCCGCATTTGATCTAGAAATCTTTTAAAATTTTAATCACCCATTTTTCTGGTACCCAATCAGCCAAAAATCACAAATTATCGATTTCTGATCGATTTTTCAATCCGAAAGCAGCGAAAGCAGACGGCAGCAATTTACACCAATATAGTACAGCAACTATGCTATAGAAATTCAATATTGGCTTATTCGCACCATGTTCTCAAAATTATAATGAGCAATAATGCGAAAGTCATGTGATTTTTTGAAAAATCGATTTTTGTCAATTTTCTCAGCACTGCAGAAGCGTAGGAAAACTAAACTTTAGACACTTGTAGATATTTGCATTGCGCATCCAAATGCACTGCTTTGAAGCCGAAACTCAAAAAGCTTCGTAGGAAAAAGTGGGGAAATAATAAAATGAGGGTCATTTTTTACCCAAAAAACCCACCAAAACTACATAAAGATACCAAAATAAATCAAAGCGCCATATACCATTTTGTAGGAAATTTAGTTTTACAACTTTGATCCTCAGATGTCGAAGCTGTATCTCGTAAGGTGTACCAGAATTTTGAGATCTCCTAGAAGCACTTTTGAAAAAATCGTCTTTCCAGTTAATTTACGGCTCATTTAAAAAATCTCTGCATTTAAAAGTACATTCATTCGATAGATCTAAAAGTTTTCTATCGATCGACACCTCACTCAACTCAATTGGTGCAGTGGTTGCAAAACAGGAGCATTTTTTAGCAAAAAAACGTGAAATTTCAAAATGCATAAGAGTCTAACTTATTTACTCGTAAATACTTTCTAGCCCATGTCGGCCTTCGGCCGCCATGGGTAGAAATTATTCACTTGCCCTCGGCCCCTGGTGGGGCCTCGGGTTCTCTCGCTCTCGCCCGACGCCGCCTTTAGCGGCGCCGGGCTCGGCTCGTTCACTGGTGGAACTAGCTAGCAGGTCAAAATTTCATTTTAGGCAGGCTCCACACTCAAGATGCTATTATTTTTCCTAGAGAATTCTGGCATGCAGAAGCTTTTTTAGTTTAATATATTACATTGGCACATATAGCATAAGTGGCATAGTTGTAGTGCATGAAAAATGAAAAAAATGAAAAAATGTTCTAGCGCATAGTTGACATGATCTTGCCTATAGGACAGGCCTAGGCTATAGTGCATACCAAATTCTGGGTATGATATTTTAGTGTGCAACATCTAGCTATTTTTAGGTATTAGGCCCAACCCAAACTGCCAGTCTTAAAATAATGTACTAAAGTAGAACAGTCGCAGTGGCTGCCTTGGTCCTATCATTAAGAGCCTTATATCACAAAAAATCATAATAGGCCCCCTAGCAAGTGCACTAAGTATAAGACAGCCTAGCTAGCCCATGCTATAGAAAATTTCTAGCATAAATCTATAAAAGTATATAGAAATGCATAAGTTTAGAATGCAATTGTAGAAAAAAGGGTCTTATTCTTAATAGCATCTTGGTACATGATCTAATCAAGACTTTAGTCTTCTACATATTTTCAGCATGAGGTTGGCTCTTTTTGACACTTTTGTCAAGCTATCTAGCTATCATTGAGCATTTTAACTTTAAAATAAAAATAGAGGTTATCTTGAGGCTAAGCACAGAGATATTTCTTTGGACATTGCCAACTCATGCAGGGTTTAAGTGAGATGCCATTGCTAGCATCCACATGTAAATCAGATAGGCTAGTCTTAAGCACCTAGTCTAATGCTATTATAAATAGAAAATAGACCAAACTTGTCTGACAAACTATCTAGTATGACTTCCATAGCACTAGGATCTGGGTTTTTTTTAAGATTGGAAATCCAGTTGCCAACTAGCCCTTTTGGCTTAAAATTCAATTGCCAATGGCTATTTTTGGTTGCCATTGGCAACTAGCCAAATTCTCAAGGATGGATATTTCCAATGCTACATTTGAAGAGCAGAAATTGGTTCTCTCAACTATAAAATTGCTATCTATACTGCAAACAATAACAAACTAACAATTCCATTATACCAATTTTTATGGCACTTTTATTACACCTACAAAATCCTTTTTTTAAAAAGGCAACTGGATTGGGGGAAATAAAGTTGCCAGATTGGTCTCGAATACCAAAAATCCAGTTGCCAATGAAATTTTCAAGGGACCGAAAACCCCTGTATGGCCCAAAAAACCTAGACTAGGATTTTGTTATATCCATAAGGAATAAAATGATTAAACAGCACTATTAATTTAAATAGCATTAAAATACATAATTTATTGATTCTAAATGATTTAATATATATTTCAATAAAATTCATTTTTATCAACTGATAAGGTTTCAATGAACATTGATACATTTTTACTTCCTAAAGCAAGGGAAAGTCCTGTTTTATAAGTGCTTTTATTTATAAATTGTTCATTTTACACATCTATTACAGTTTGCATAAATAGCCTTTAGAGCTTATAATCATGTATGGTGGCTATCAGTCAACTAAGCAAAATTTAGATCCAGTCTACAGTCAGATAATTGACTATGTGACCAAAGGTGACGGCTCTGGCAAGGCTTATAAAAACCTGGCCACTTTTGTTGACCGCTTTGGCTCTAGAAAAGTGGGCACCCAACGGTTAGAAGATGCCATCAGCCATCTTGTGTCAGAACTGGAGTCTCTTGGGAGCTTGAAGGTTTGGCGATTTGTTAACTGGGGTTTTTAATGCCTTTTGGCATAATGTGATGATAATTACAGAAAATATGGAACTTGACTTAAACAGCATCCAGGGTCAAGATTCGTGTCTCGGGATGCCATAATAATAATTAATTACACCTGCCCTAATGGGCAAATGTGCAACTGACAGCTCAGCTGCAGCTGAAGGCTACATACGGCTGTTCAGTCCAAGGACTGGGGGTCGCCACACACACACCCTCGATTATCCCAGCTAATGCTGGCACCCATTTTACAGCTGGGTGAACTGAAGCATGAATGCAGAGAGTTAAGTGTCTTGCCCAAGGACACAGAATGTTCCGAGTAGTGAGTCGAGAATCGAACCCCGACCTTTAAGTCAGAAGTCCGACGCTTTGACCACTAGGCCACAACCCCCAACATACCAACATCAATGTCAACATAGACCCTAGCTCGAAGTCTCAAATCTCAGATAAAACTGAGACTTGCCCCGCTCTCCCCAGGTGCACACCGAGTCATTCAGCTTCGAAGGCTGGCAGCGAGGTGCCGAATCTGCCGAGCTCGTGGCTCCGCTGAGCAAGCGGCTGCCCATGCTCAGCCTCGGCTCCTCGGTTGGCACCGCCGCGGCTTCTGACAGCGCCGATGGCAGCATCGAGGCCGACTGCGTTGTCGTGGAGAGCTTCAACGAGCTGGACAGGCTGGGCAAAGCTGGCATATCCGGCAAGATAGTCGTGTACAACCAGCTGTACAAGGGCTACGGCGTGTCTGTCCAGTACAGAACAGACGGCGCCAGTCGCGCTTCCAAGTACGGCGCCGTAGCCGCCCTCATTCGCTCCGTGACGCCGTTTTCCATTGGCTCGCCGCACACCGGCATGCAGGAGTACGAGCCCGGCCTGCCTGTCCAGATTCCCGCCTGCTGCATCACCGTTGAAGACGCCGAGCTGATGCACCGCATCTACAAGTGAGTGGCAGTGCCACCTTTGCTTCCCGACAGACTGTCTGTCTGGCTGTCTGTCTGTCTGTCTGTCTGTCTGTCTGTCTGAGTCTGTCTGATTCTGTCGTCTGTCTGAGTCCGTCTGAGCCTTTCTGAGTCGGTCTGTCTATCTGGGTCTATCTGAGTCTGTCTGAGTCTGTCTGAGTCTGTCTGAGTGTGTCTGAGCCTGTCTGAGTCTGTCTGAGTCTGTCTGAGTCTGTCTGAGTCTGTCTGAGTCTGTCTGAGTCTGTCTGAGTCTGTCTGAGTCTGTCTGAGTCTGTCTGAGTCTGTCTGAGTCTGTCTGAGTCTGTCTGAGCCTGTCTGAGTCTATCTGAGTCTATCTGAGTCTGTCTGAGTCTGTCTGAGTCTGTCTGAGTCTGTCTGAGTCTGTCTGAGTCTGTCTGAGTCTGTCTGAGTCTGTCTGAGTCTGTCTGGGTCTATCTGAGTCTGTCTGAGTCTGTCTGAGTCTGTCTGGGTCTATCTGAGTCTGTCTGAGTCTGTCTGAGTCTGTCTGAGTCTGTCTGGGTCTGTCTGAGTCTGTCTGAGTCTGTCTGAGTCTGTCTGAGTCCGTCTGAGCCTTTCTGAGTCTGTCTGAGTCTGTCTGTCTGGGTCTATCTGAGTCTGTCTGAGTCTGTCTGAGTCTGTCTGAGTCTGTCTGAGTCTGTCTGAGTCTGTCTGGGTCTATCTGAGTCTGTCTGAGTCTGTCTGAGTCTGTCTGAGTCTGTCTGAGTCTGTCTGAGTCCGTCTGAGCCTTTCTGAGTCTGTCTGAGTCTGTCTGTCTGGGTCTATCTGAGTCTGTCTGAGTCTGTCTGAGTCTGTCTGAGTCTGTCTGTCTGGGTCTATCTGAGTCTGTCTGAGTCTGTCTGAGTCTGTCTGAGTCTGTCTGAGTCTGTCTGAGTCTGTCTGGGTCTATCTGGGTCTGTCTGAGTCTGTCTGAGTCTGTCTGAGTCTGTCTGAGTCTGTCTGAGTCTGTCTGGGTCTATCTGAGTCTGTCTGAGTCTGTCTGAGTCTGTCTGGGTCTATCTGAGTCTGTCTGAGTCTGTCTGAGTCTGTCTGAGTCTGTCTGAGTCTGTCTGGGTCTATCTGAGTCTGTCTGAGTCTGTCTGAGTCTGTCTGAGTCTGTCTGAGTCCGTCTGAGCCTTTCTGAGTCTGTCTGAGTCTGTCTGTCTGGGTCTATCTGAGTCTGTCTGAGTCTGTCTGAGTCTGTCTGAGTCTGTCTGAGTCTGTCTGAGTCTGTCTGAGTCTGTCTGGGTCTATCTGAGTCTGTCTGAGTCTGTCTGAGTCGGTCTGTCTGTCTGGGTCTGTCTGAGTCTGTCTGAGTCTGTCTGAGTCTATCTGAGTCTGTCTGAGTCTGTCTGAGTCCGTCTGAGCCTTTCTGAGTCTGTCTGAGCCTGTCTGAGTCTGTCTGAGTCTGTCTGAGTCTGTCTGAGTCTGTCTGAGTCTGTCTGAGTCTGTCTGAGTCTGTCTGAGTCTGTCTGAGTCTGTCTGAGTCTGTCTGAGTCTGTCTGAGTCTGTCTGAGTCTGTCTGAGTATGTCTGAGCCTTTCTGAGTCTGTCTGAGTCTGTCTGTCTGGGTCTATCTGAGTCTGTCTGAGTCTGTCTGAGTCTGTCTGAGTCTATCTGAGTCTGTCTGAGTCTGTCTGAGTCTGTCTGAGTCTGTCTGAGTCTGTCTGGGTCTATCTGAGTCTGTCTGAGTGTGTCTGAGCCCGTCTGAGTCTGTCTGAGCCTGTCTGAGTCTGTCTGAGTCTGTCTGAGTCTGTCTGAGTGTGTCTGAGTCTGTCTGAGTCTGTCTGAGTCTGTCTGAGTGTTTCTGAGTGTGTCTGAGCCTGTCTGAGCCTGTCTGAGTCTGTCTGAGTCTGTCTGAGTCTGTCTGAGTCTGTCTGAGTCTGTCTGAGTCTGTCTGAGTGTGTCTGAGCCCGTCTGAGTCTGTCTGAGCCTGTCTGAGTCTGTCTGAGTCTGTCTGAGTCTGTCTGAGTGTGTCTGAGTCTGTCTGAGCCTGTCTGAGTCTGTCTGAGTCTGTCTGAGTCTGTCTGAGTCTGTCTGAGTCTGTCTGAGTCTGTCTGCGTCTGTCTGAGTCTGTCTGAGCCTGTCTGAGTCTGTCTGATTCTGTCTGAGTGTGTCTGAGTCTGTCTGAGTCTGTCTGAGTGTTTCTGAGTGTGTCTGAGCCTGTCTGAGCCTGTCTGAGTCTGTCTGAGTCTGTCTGAGTCTGTCTGAGTCTGTCTGAGTCTGTCTGAGTGTGTCTGAGCCCGTCTGAGTCTGTCTGAGCCTGTCTGAGTCTGTCTGAGTCTGCCTGAGTCTGTCTGAGTCTGTCTGAGTCTGTCTGAGTCTGTCTGAGTCTGTCTGGGTCTATCTGAGTCTGTCTGAGTGTGTCTGAGTCTGTCTGAGTCTGTCTGTCAGATGGCAGAGCAGCTTAGCGGTAAACGCGTCTGACTCTCGCGCTACGAGCCCTGGTTCATTCTGTGGGCGGCCACATTAGCTTGGAGCTCGTGTGCCCCTGTGCGTGGACCAATGTACGAGTACATCCTGGGTGAGCGTGTGCATGAGTGCCGTGCCTGCGTACAGTACTGTGTGCACAGGAGTCTGCGGAATGGCCAGATTTTCTATCTACTATTTTCCAGACGGGGCGACAAAGTTCGCGTCCGGCTGCGCATGTCCTGCGGCTCCGCAGGCGTTCAGGAGTCGCGCAATATCGTTGCCGACTTGGAAGGTAGCGAGAAGCCGCAGGAGCTGGTTGTGGTCTGCGGCCACATCGACTCTTGGGATGTCGGACAGGTACGGTTGGTTTTGTACACAATTTTTATTGTTTTGAGTTCCTTTGAGCCTTTCTTATTATTTCTTATTATTATTTCTTTCTTATAATGTTCTGCCTTTCTTATTGCTCTATCGATATTCATAAAGCTTTTTGTTTAGAAAATTAGAATTCTATGTTAATTCTTTATTCTATGTAATGTACATTCGTTCCTGTAGCGAGAAATCATCTCTGTTACATAGTCAGCTAAGAATGATGAAATGGATTCATAAAACCAGTTAGTTAGGTTGTGCCATGCATTTTTATGATTTTAAGGTGCAGAAAATAAAATTAACATAGAATCCCAATTTTCTGAACAAAAAGCTTCTTGAATGTCGATAGAGCTGTAAGAAAGGCACAGCAAATCAAAAGATGAACACTGGTTCTGCCTTACCAAAAGAAATGGCATTTTTCCTGTAAAAATCAAGATTTCCCAAGAACCATAGTAGAGTCCCGATCTTCTTGAGCAGTCCCAGAGTAAGCCCAGGTTGAGTTTGCTGTTATCCTGGTCTGTTTGGTCTGAGTACAAAAAAATGCCTTCGGCGAAGTTGACCCTGAGCACTGCATTGTAATAATAATTGATAATTATAGATTACACCTGCCCTAATGGCTATTGTGTGGCGGCATCTGAAGGCTGCGTACGGCTGTTCAGTCCAAGGACTGGGGGTGGGGGTCGCCACACAGCCTCAATTACCCCAGCTAATGCTGGCACCCATTGTACAGCTGGGTGAACTGAAGCAATGCAGAGTTTAGCGTGTTGCCTAAAGGACACAAATCGAACCTCCGATCTTTCAGTCCGACGCTCAAACCACTGACTCACACAGGGTGCACAGCGTTAGACATGTACATTCTCTAGGTCTTGGGGTTTGGCCGTCATGGCACGACAATCTAAGAGCCAATTTTCATGGAAACAAGCCCCAAATGAATTTGAATGAATCCTAATCAGCCACAAAGTTGTTCTGCTTTGCTAATTGATTATTAATTTGTTTTTCCATTCGCAGGGCGCCATGGACGATGGCGGCGGCGCCTTCTGCGCCATGCAGTCGGTGCGCACCCTGCTGGAGATGGGGCTGCGGCCCAGGCGCACCATCCGGTTGGTGCTGTTCTCCGGTGAGGAATTCGGCATTCTGGGCGGCAATGCCTACTATGAGCGGCACAAGGCCGAACTGGCTGATAAAATCTCCTTTATGCTGGAATCGGACAGCGGCACTTTTGGGTGCGTGTGCGGCTATTTGGACTGCAGTTGCTTCTTGATCTGAGTTTTATTTTTATTGCACACCTTTTATGCACTTTTTGCGGCCCGCGCATCTTTAGCTAATGTCTATAAAATGCCGGCAGTGAGTTTGGGGACACCTGTGCTAACATCAATCATTAGAAGCTCGCCCTTAAGTAGGGCGCCCTTAAAACCCTCAATTAAGGCAACTGAAAAAATAATTGATTACACCTGCCCTAATGGGCCAGATGTGCAACCGACAGCTCAGCCGCAGCTATCCGCGGCGCATCTGAAGGCTGCGTACGGCTGTTCAGTCCAAGGACTGGGGGGGAGGTCGCCACACACACCCTCAATTACCCCAGCTAATGCTGGCACCCATTTGCAGAGAGTTAAGTGTCTTGCTCAAAGGACACAAATTGTTCTAGTTTAGATTGGGAATCGAACCCGCGACCTTCAAGTCATGAGTCCGACGCTCTGACCACTGGGCTTACTTTAAACTTTACTAAACATGCTTAAAATTTTTAATTCCACATTCAGGCCCATCGGCACCACCTGCTCGGGATCCGAGGCCACCCGATCGGCCTATCAGCAGGTGCTGAACCTCCTTGAACCCATCGGCGCCACCACCCTGGTGCCTTCGACAGACGGACCCGACATCACGGTGTGGGCAAAGTCCGGCGTCCCAGTTGGCGACCTGCTGACGAAACGGGCCGGCCAGCCGGATGATTTTTATTTTTACTTTCACCATAGCGAAGGCGACATGATGACCGTGCAGGACCCGGCCGAGATGGACCGCTGTGTGGCCGCCTTTGCGGTGGTCTCGCTGGCCCTGGCCGATGCGGCCGAGCTGCTGCCGCGCGGCATCAGCGGAGCCAGCGCTGGTGAGGACGGCCTGCTGTCTGACTGGGTGCTGGTGTGACTGGAGCTTGCTTGTTCTGCAACTTGGAATTCGGAGATGATTTATATTGCGGAATTTATAAATATTGATTATTTCATTGCTCACTCGGCTTCTTGTTCTGATAATTATTGCCAAAGCTTTCAAGTAGCCTTTTGATCTAGAAAAGTACTACTAGCCTAGTGGTCAGAGCGTCAGCCTCACGACTTGAAGGTCGCGGGTTCGATTCCCGATTCCACTCTGCATTGCTTCAGTTCACCCAGCTGTAAAATGGGTGCCAGCATTAGCTGGGGTAATTGAGGCTGTGTGTGGCGACCCCCCAGTCCTTGGACTGAACAGCCGTACGCAGCCTTCAGATGCGCCGCGGATAGCTGCGGCTGAGCTGTCGGTTGCACAATTTCCTATTAGGGCAGGTGTTATCAACTATTATTACTTTCAGTAGCTTATAATACGATTTAGCTCGTAGTGACATGTCCATATGCCAGCCGTTTTGTCTGATAAAGTGATTAGAGTGTAAATTCCTGCATTATTTTACATTTTTGTATTATATAAATCTTCACTGTTTTATATTGTTATAATCTTTTATTCAAATTCCAGGCTCACACCCAGCCAGCTAATCGATGTCATGCTGAATAATTTATAACTCCAGGGTCTTCGGTTACTCAACTATTTTCGGTTTTAATAATTGATTTTTAGCTAATCTTTTATCGGCTCTGAGGTTGCACAATGCACTGTTTAGTTCTGTTTTGGTGCTCAAGTTTTTTAGAAGGCTAAAGGCTCATTCACACGGCTGTCAAAGAAAGCATCGGCCAATTTGAATAATGCACGAAGGAATAAATGCTTATTAAACAAAATCGTTTTTGTACATGAGAAAAAGATGACAGGAGAGAGGAGAGGAGAAGAAGATGAGAGAGGAGAGGAGAAGAAGATGAGAGAGGAGAGGAGAAGAAGATGAGAGAGGAGAGGAGAAGAAGATGAGAGAGGAGAGGAGAAGAAGATGAGAGAGGAGAGGAGAAGAAGATGAGAGAGGAGAGGAGAAGATGAGTGAGGAGAGAGGAGAGAAAGAGGAGAGAGGAGAGGAGAAGAAGATGAGAGAGGAGAGGAGAAGAAGATGAGAGAGGAGAGGAGAAGAAGATGAGAGAGGAGAGGAGAAGAAGATGAGAGAGGAGAGGAGAAGAAGATGAGAGAGGAGAGGAGAAGAAGATGAGAGAGGAGAGGAGAAGAAGATGAGAGAGGAGAGGAGAAGAAGATGAGAGAGGAGAGGAGAAGATGAGTGAGGAGAGAGGAGAGAAAGAGGAGAGAGGAGAGGAAAGATAAGAGAAGATGAGAGGAGAGGAGAGAGGGGACTAGATGTGAGAGCGCTGAGAACATTGAGCAGGCCTAATATTTTAATTATTCAAGTTTTTTAAGCTTGACATGTAGTGCCAAATTATTTTTAAATATTTTGTGCTTTCATAAATTGAGAACTTTAATTGTAAATGGGTGGACTTTATGGCTCCTGATCTAATGTAGCAGTGTTGCTGTGATAAATTTTGTGCTAGTGTTTCAGATTTAAATGACACAGGAAGCATTAATTGATAATTTATGCTGTCAATTTGTACACCTTTGAAAATATACCCTTCATTTTCAATAATTCATCTGATCTGTGACAATTCAATAAAGCAAGTTAAATTGCTAAAATTTATTTCTGAAATTCTATCAATACTTATACAATACGTACATGTTGTAGTTTCCCTAATTAGGCAGCTTTTAATTTTACTCGTAGATTGAAAACTAACTTTTCTACATGCAGCTACCATCGTACGGTATTCTATCTGACCCCGACTTTAAGAAACTAGAACATTTCGAGGAAAGTTATGTGCTGCAGTCACAGGGGTTTTATTTCGAGCTTTCAATAGTCAACAGCGATGGTATAGTTTGGTCACAAGTTATTCAGTTAGTAGGCTATAGTTTGGTCACAAGTTATTCAGTTAGTAGGTTATAGTTTGGTCACAAATTATTCAGTTAGTAGGCTATAGTTTGGTCACAAATTATTCAGTTAGTAGGCTATAGTTTGGTCACAAATTATTCAGTTAGTAGGCTATAGTTTGGTCACAAATTATTCAGTTAGTAGGCTATAGTTTGGTCACAAGTTATTCAGTTAGTAGGCTATAGTTTGGTCACAAATTATTCAGTTAGTAGGCTATAGTTTGGTCACAAATTATTCAGTTAGTAGGCTATAGTTTGGTCACAAATTATTCAGTTAGTAGGCTATAGTTTGGTCACAAGTTATTCAGTTAGTAGGCTATAGTTTGGTCACAAATTATTCAGTTAGTAGGCTATAGTTTGGTCACAAATTATTCAGTTAGTAGGCTATAGTTTGGTCACAAATTATTCAGTTAGTAGGCTATAGTTTGGTCACAAATTATTCAGTTAGTAGGCTATAGTTTGGTCACAAGTTATTCAGTTAGTAGGCTATAGTTTGGTCACAAATTATTCAGTTAGTAGGCTATAGTTTGGTCACAAATTATTCAGTTAGTAGGCTATAGTTTGGTCACAAATTATTCAGTTAGTAGGCTATAGTTTGGTCACAAATTATTCAGTTAGTAGGCTATAGTTTGGTCACAAATTATTCAGTTAGTAGGCTATAGTTTGGTCACAAATTATTCAGTTAGTAGGCTATAGTTTGGTCACAAGTTATTCAGTTAGTAGGCTATAGTTTGGTCACAAGTTATTCAGTTAGTAGGCTATAGTTTGGTCACAAATTATTCAGTTAGTAGGCTATAGTTTGGTCACAAATTATTCAGTTAGTAGGCTATAGTTTGGTCACAAATTATTCAGTTAGTAGGCTATAGTTTGGTCACAAATTATTCAGTTAGTAGGCTATAGTTTGGTCACAAATTATTCAGTTAGTAGGCTATAGTTTGGTCACAAATTATTCAGTTAGTAGGCTATAGTTTGGTCACAAATTATTCAGTTAGTAGGCTATAGTTTGGTCACAAATTATTCAGTTAGTAGGCTATAGTTTGGTCACAAATTATTCAGTTAGTAGGCTATAGTTTGGTCACAAATTATTCAGTTAGTAGGCTATAGTTTGGTCACAAATTATTCAGTTAGTAGGCTATAGTTTGGTCACAAATTATTCAGTTAGTAGGCTATAGTTTGGTCACAAATTATTCAGTTAGTAGGCTATAGTTTGGTCACAAATTATTCAGTTAGTAGGCTATAGTTTGGTCACAAATTATTCAGTTAGTAGGCTATAGTTTGGTCACAAATTATTCAGTTAGTAGGCTATAGTTTGGTCACAAATTATTCAGTTAGTAGGCTATAGTTTGGTCACAAATTATTCAGTTAGTAGGCTATAGTTTGGTCACAAATTATTCAGTTAGTAGGCTATAGTTTGGTCACAAATTATTCAGTTAGTAGGCTATAGTTTGGTCACAAATTATTCAGTTAGTAGGCTATAGTTTGGTCACAAATTATTCAGTTAGTAGGCTATAGTTTGGTCACAAATTATTCAGTTAGTAGGCTATAGTTTGGTCACAAGTTATTCAGTTAGTAGGCTATAGTTTGGTCACAAGTTATTCAGTTAGTAGGCTATAGTTTGGTCACAAATTATTCAGTTAGTAGGCTATAGTTTGGTCACAAATTATTCAGTTAGTAGGCTATAGTTTGGTCACAAATTATTCAGTTAGTAGGCTATAGTTTGGTCACAAATTATTCAGTTAGTAGGCTATAGTTTGGTCACAAATTATTCAGTTAGTAGGCTATAGTTTGGTCACAAATTATTCAGTTAGTAGGCTATAGTTTGGTCACAAATTATTCAGTTAGTAGGCTATAGTTTGGTCACAAATTATTCAGTTAGTAGGCTATAGTTTGGTCACAAATTATTCAGTTAGTAGGCTATAGTTTGGTCACAAATTATTCAGTTAGTAGGCTATAGTTTGGTCACAAATTATTCAGTTAGTAGGCTATAGTTTGGTCACAAATTATTCAGTTAGTAGGCTATAGTTTGGTCACAAATTATTCAGTTAGTAGGCTATAGTTTGGTCACAAATTATTCAGTTAGTAGGCTATAGTTTGGTCACAAATTATTCAGTTAGTAGGCTATAGTTTGGTCACAAATTATTCAGTTAGTAGGCTATAGTTTGGTCACAAATTATTCAGTTAGTAGGCTATAGTTTGGTCACAAATTATTCAGTTAGTAGGCTATAGTTTGGTCACAAATTATTCAGTTAGTAGGCTATAGTTTGGTCACAAATTATTCAGTTAGTAGGCTATAGTTTGGTCACAAATTATTCAGTTAGTAGGCTATAGTTTGGTCACAAATTATTCAGTTAGTAGGCTATAGTTTGGTCACAAATTATTCAGTTAGTAGGCTATAGTTTGGTCACAAATTATTCAGTTAGTAGGCTATAGTTTGGTCACAAATTATTCAGTTAGTAGGCTATAGTTTGGTCACAAATTATTCAGTTAGTAGGCTATAGTTTGGTCACAAGTTATTCAGTTAGTAGGCTATAGTTTGGTCACAAATTATTCAGTTAGTAGGCTATAGTTTGGTCACAAATTATTCAGTTAGTAGGCTATAGTTTGGTCACAAATTATTCAGTTAGTAGGCTATAGTTTGGTCACAAATTATTCAGTTAGTAGGCTATAGTTTGGTCACAAATTATTCAGTTAGTAGGCTATAGGTTGGTCACAAATTATTCAGTTAGTAGGCTATAGTTTGGTCACAAATTATTCAGTTAGTAGGCTATAGTTTGCTTCACTCTTTCAGGCGCAGATAAATGACAGACGCGTCGCCCTCCAGCAGACCCGTTTATCCTGCTTAGTCCAGCTCGAGCAGTAGTTGTAGCATGCGTCTTTATTTGGGAAGTCTTTTTCGGCTATGATGCCGTTTGGGTTGTGGTTATGGCACCCATCGTGGTACCACCAGCCAGTTTTCCCGTGATAGCCTGAGCAGTCCGCGCTCCACTTGTCGTTGTCTCTATCGAAGGTGCTGAACTGTGCGTTGTCGTGATTTTTCATCATGTACATCGGATTGCCCGGCTCAGCATCGCCCACGCGCAGCTTGAAGTTCTCGTCCTCTCCGCGAACCTGAAAATCCTTGAAGATTCCTCTCTGAGCTGTGCCGTCGAACTTCATTGCTTCAAAAATGAGCTTGCAGCTCCGGTCCTTTGTGAGACTGGACAGCCGCTTGAGACCTGCGGAATCGGTTGAGTGAGCTGCATCTGTTGCTCTTGCAGATTTATGCAAGCTTGGGGACACGCTTTGCAATGCTGTTGCCCAGTGGTCAGAGCGTCTCACTTACGACTTGAAGGCCGGGGGTTCGATACCCGCGATCCCACTGCTTTGAGCAAGACACTTAGCTCTGCATTGCTTCAGTTCACCCAGCTGTGAAATGGGAGCCAGCATTAGCTGGGATAATTGAGGTTTGTGTGGCGACCTTCCCCCCAGTCCTTAGACTGAACAGCCGTACGCAGCCTTAAGATGTGCCGCGCTATAGCTGCTACGGAGCTGTCGGTTGCACATCATCAGGCCAACAGGGGCAGGTGTAATAAAAAACATTTTATTTGCAATGCTTTTGCAAATTAAACATCTTTGCTTCAATTCACACACGTTTACTAATGCCCAAGATCTGCTTCTATTTTTTAAGCTCAACGATCTACAGTCCACTTACATGAGCACTAATAAACGCTAGCTATATGCTTCAATAATTTCTATTCTGTGACCTTTGGTCGTAAAACACGTTTCAATCCTGCAACTGCATTCCCAACCGACTCACCCATCCAGTAGTTTCCTAATCTGATATCCGAATTCCCAAAGCCCTTCACGTAGGTGTCCCAGTTCTGGGCAAACGAGATGATGCGGTCGAAGTTTCGCTGGAATTCGACCGCGTATTGTGCCGGCGCCGACTCCGGTGCTCGAACATGCAAGTTGAAAAATCCGGTGTCAGAGTGGCCGGTTAGAGTGAACTCGATAGCTCTCTGTACCTTGGCGGGGTTCAAGTTAATTTGTTCCCGGACTTGCAAGCACTTGCGCCAACTGCGGCACTCGAATACCAGCTGGGCAACGGTTCCGTCTGTGCTTAGCCGAGCCGTCACTGGGACCCCGAAATCCCTGCCGCTGTCCAGCTTCACAGCCAGTCTTTCCACCTTCAGGTGGGACTGGGGCTCTCCTCGCACATATTCGCCAATTTTTGCCATCATCGTGACCTCAAAGGTACCGCTTAAATAGTTGTAGATGATGTCAGCAGGCTGGTTCAAAAAGTTCACTTTGATCTTTGCAGAGACTCCGATGCCTAAGCAAAGCCAGATGGTCAGGTGCAGTGCGGTTTGGAGCTGCATCACTCACGACTGTTTCGTCTTTTAAAATTAAATTAAAACTTCTCTTTGACTGCTCTCGCTTGCATTTAATACGAGTATAGTTGAAATGCAATTGGAATTTAGGGATCGATATTTTAAATGAATTTCGTTCGATCGAGAGCTGGAATGCTGCATCGAAGTCACAGAAACCCAGTTTTTTTAGCAATGCATAGCGTTGTATACTTTAGAACGGTGGTCTACCCGAAGCTACAGGCTCAGCTCCATGCTTGTTTGGAATTCGGCGAATTTCATTTTTAAAGAGGCATCACTGCTTCGAAAAGATTGTGGATCAGTTGGAATTATGGAAATCTCCTCTTGCTTATTCATGATCGATTGGAATTCTTAAGCCTTAGCTGTTGCAGATAGATTGATCCTTTTATTTAAAATAGATCATGAATAGAATGAAATATTTGTCTCTGCAGCTAACTAAAGTGGAATTCAACCCGCATGCTACAGCCAGGACCGGTATTTGTTCCTGTAGACTGCCTCAGCGAGCCTGTCCAAGGCTAGACAACATCCATCAGTCAAGCTGAACAGAACTCCCGCTTCTACGCGAATGACAAAATTTCCTCGCATATCCTGCAAACTTTCTGCGCCATACTCTCTATACTTGCTACTTATCAGTAGACAATATATTCGCTTGGCCAGAACATCATCGTGTCGAGTAATGCAAGCTTGGAAATAACAGGACATCAGCTACCATAACTCTGAGGTGGGGGTGGGTTTTTATGTCGGTAGCTGAAGATCGAGGGACGGTTTCGGAAATTTGAATTGCCGCGCCTGAGCTTGAGTTCGCGCGTGAACTCATAAATCCGCCTGGATACTTCGTCTGCCGGGGTCCTCAATTCTGGGGGAGGGTAGATATAGTCGCAGTCGAGCGGTCGCTAGCACGATCGTTAAGGTTTTTAGACACCGTTTAAATGTACGTCGATCTTCTCGGATGCTTACTAAGAGTAGCGTGAATGCGCCAGACGGAGCGATGTGAACCAGCTGTCACAGAAGACCTTGTACCCTAGGTCCAGCAAATTTTTACTCAATTCAACGACGATCTTCTCGCTCATCGATACATTACCGCAGTTTAATCCATCTCCAAACTTGTCGTTATCCTGATTAGCAGCATGTACATGAAAGTTCCACAGAAAACCTGTCGAAGCTTCCGTCAAGCAGTAGACCTTGATGCCGAATCTGGCACGCTTGTTGGGCATGAACTGCCGGAAAATGAGCCTGCCCTTGTACATGACCAGTTCTTCATCGACAGACACCTCTTGACGTGGGCTGTAATTTGCTTGGCAAATATCGCGGGCAATGTTAAGAAAAGGTCGAATCTTTTTCAAGGAGTCATGTTGGTTGTCGGTGGTGCAGTCGTAAAGTCGAAGGAATGATAATACAGTATCTGCACAAACCGATCCCTTCCAAGGCAATGTTCTTTCTGGAAGTATTCGCCGCCGTAGAAGTCTCCCGTGGACCAGTACATGTGCATTTTGGGCTTCTTCACAAGACCCATGTACAGGATGATTACTAGTGACTTCTTCACCGCATTGTCGGTACACGGTCTCCAAGTTGATAGCAAATTGGGAAGAGCTCCGTCCTGATCTTCAGCTGTCAAATGTTGAAGCTCCATGTCAGCTCGGGCGTTGGTCCAGATGCGAATGGCAGACACCAGATCAGCGGTGAGAAAGTGCTGCAGATAGAATTGCACCTGGGCCATTTTACCTTCAGGAGCTTGTGCTTGAATGTCCGGGTTCAGGCCAGGCACAGCGAGGAATTCGGGCAGATCGCTGAGACGCGAATCTTCACCATCTTGAGCAGTTGTCCATTCATTCTCGTTGGCGAACTCGACTCCATGCTCAGCTACTTCACCATTACTCTCACCATCTTCCTCGTCCAGCAAATCTCCATCGACACTCATATATTCGCTGTCGCTGCCATCGCTGGTGAAAACAGAACCTTCCATAATTGCAATTGCAGCATCATCAATGTTGTTAGCCATGATTTTGAGTCTCGCGTAAGTTTAATTAATTATACAGTAAAGTTGGACAAGATTGTGATATCAGTAAAAATTTACTGCATGATTCTGGACTGTTTTTACCATAGACAGTTTTAAAATAAACTGTAGTATCAGTCAAGCGCAAATTTTAGGACAGTTGGAACTCAATAGTTAAGTAAGCCAGTCAGTAGTCTATGGGAATTTCTTGAGCCGTAAATTGACACAGTGCTCTGTGGCAGTGGGAAAGAGATTGAAGCCCCATGGTACGCGTGGCATGCCATCCGTCAATAGTGACTGTGTGCGGAAAAAAGCATTGAACCATAGACAGACCCGGCCCAGCCAAAGTGGGGAAGAAACGAGTTTTTTTTCATTTCTTTGGCTAGGCCAATTAGGAATTGGAAGGATATTTCTTCCTTTACCGATGGAACGGCTAGCTGTCAATGGCCAAAACCCACTGAAAAATCAAGCCTGTGATTTCTAGACGAGGCCTGGGAAACGGTTAACAGCTGCCTCAAAACGAAGCCTGAGAACTGAGCAAGAAGCGAGTTGAGTGTACTTTTAATTTTCCACTCTCCATATCCGGCAGAACATGCAGCTTAACATTTCGGACTCACCCGTCTCTACCAGATAGGCGCTCTCATCTTCGGGATCAGCTAAGCAGCCTGTATGCGGAAGCACACATGCTGTGATGTCATACCCAGAGGAACTATTTAATGGGCGTCGCACCACATGGAGCTTAACGATTTCTTTCTGCAACTCTTGTTCCGAAGATGCCTTAACTAAAGAGAGAACTGCTTAAAATTATATAATACTAGCAAATGAGTACAATTTTTCAGTTGAAAATTTTATTAAAACTTAATATAAGTCCCTTCCGAGCAACTCGACTTAGCAAGTTCAGTTTTACTTATAGCAGCGAACAGGGTATATTCAACCCTCCCCCCAACAAAAGGTTCAATGTAGATTTAAATCTCTTTCAACCTACTCGTACGTACAGTATGAGATAGCGGTGTACGATTGAGAAGGTACTAAGTTGTACAGTTATTACAGATCCTAAAATACCCACTAATACCCACTAAACAGTGTACACAATTATTGATGCGCTTTTTGTGTACAGGGAGTTTTCTAGAATTTTCTATAAAAATGGAATTTCCGTGGAGTTTCCGCGGAATTGCCTTCCTTGAAATTTTGCAATACATATAGGTAGGTATGCGCCCATGTAAATGTAGACACGGGCGGCATGCGGAGAGCCCTTCAGAAAACTCTGCTTCTGTTCAATGAAGTGAGAAAAATCTGATAATCATCGATTATGTAAGTTACAAGCTCATAAGTTTTATGTAGCTAATCGTACATGTATTTTTATCCAATATAAAATGAACTGAATGCTTCAAGTACTAATTTATTGTATGTACATGTAACAATATTTCAGCCGCGTTACTCTGGTGGCTGCCATTTTCTTTGTTTTCACACTTTGCTTCGTGAAAGAGGCGCATGGGGGCCTTCAGTTACCCCTTTTGCGTAAGTGCGCTTCTGTTGTTTCTTCAGATCAGACCGTTTGTGTTTGGGTATCGATCTTATTTTATTTACTTTATTTTTAAAAACGACCAGATGGGTCCGGCAGTACGGAAGACTGGCCTGGGCAGTGAGCAAGTGCTTGGGCAAAGCAGTGTTGCCAGTGAATGCAAACAAACTGTGGCACATATTCGGCAAAGAGAAGCATCTCTTCGACGACAAAATGACGCTGGCTGCAACAGCAGTTGATCTCGTCACCGCCTTTAATCCTGCCACAAAATATGCCACAACTATGGTCAGAATGACCCTGACAACAGGCGAACTCGTTTACATTGGCTGCACAGTGCTGAATGGAGGGTATGCAGCAATTGGAACGGCCTATATTGCAGAACAGCTTGCGGATGTTCTAGAGAAGCGTTGCTAAAGATAGAGGGATAAAAATTGATTCAGCAGGTGCACCGACAGTCTAAACAGACATTCGCTTTGAAACAGTATCCGTTTTGTTGTTTTATTTGTTATTCAGTTAGCAGCAAAGCAGCCGAGCAGAATATACTCGAACGCGTACTTTTGATATCCAGGCATGACTTTTTCTCTCAATACTACTCTGCTAGCTGTTTATTATACATAAATCTGCTTATTTAACATAAGCTTCGGTTGTGCGATTATGTCGCTTTAAAGTGCGCCTCGATCCTGACTCTAACGATCGATATTCGCTTTGAAGAATGTATCCGTTTTGTTATTACGGTTCAAGTTTATAATTGTTAATATTTCGTTAACTGTTTATGCAGCCCCAAAAATCATTTACCAGAATATACTCGCACTGTTGATTTCCAGATATAATTTTCTCCCTCAATACTACTCGGGTAGGTATTTACTATACAGAAAGCTGTTTATTTATCATAAACTAAGCTTTCGTGCCGGTTGTGACAATTTCGCTTAATAATAACAAAAAAATATGAGCCTAAAAACTAAAGGAACTTCAACACTGACTGACTCGCTACTGCATACGTTATTTACTCAGTATACTTGGTTAAATGTTTTATTTAAGCAAGCACAGTAACAGTAAGCCATGGGCACAAGACTACTGGGCTACACCCCGTCCCACCCAATTAATGCCCTACAGAAGACTGACATGCAAAAAAGTCAATCAAAAGTCTTGCTACATGATGTTATGGAACTCTGCGAACAGTTTATGGATATATTTTTTATAATCTGACTTAAAGAAGATGATTTATATTTAGAAACATTTAAAAAGTACCCAAAATACGATTTAAAAATCAACGCGTGCAGCATAAGCCATCAAAACACCCAATTAGCTTTTATATATTAGTGTTATATACTAAAAATGAAAAATGTATGTTTTTATGCAATTAGTGTTACTAAAAATAGTAATTTAGGCACAATTTTCTGAGACAGCAAAGTGCTGCTCAATCAATGAGATAAGGACTAAACAGATGCATAGAAGGAGATCACGAAGTGCGATTTATAACAGAAGAATCTCGAAAATAATTTACAAGAAAAGTTTATGAAAAAACTGGGATATTCAGTGTCCATAATTGTGTACGAGCGCAACCGTAAATTTCAACCTCAAACCCCCTGTAAACTGCCTTTCTATATATTCGAATGGATGGATGGATTTATGGATCTTTATTAAAAAAGCAACTTGCACTGCATGATAGATATACTGAAGTATATTCAGCCATCACAGAAGATAATTTCTTTAGTTCAGGTAAAGTCTCTCATAATCTTTGCGAGTGACGCAACTCAGCTACATGTACGGTTGGACGGATTAAAGCTACCCCGATCAGTTTTCTTGTTCGTATCTTATATTTCAGAACTGTCCAAGAGAAACTGCTCACTGGCGCATAGAGTGGCGACTTTTCAATGTTGCTGAGTATATATGTAGCTGTTGCTTGTTGAAATAATTGTCCATTGTTCCCTTAATAGCACTTCAGTCTCACTACTGCTTGCAATAGAACACAGATGAGGCTACTTGTCCAAAGCTGAGGTTGCGTATCGATATTAAACAGGGGTTGAGGTACAAACGCCAGAGCAAAAATACACGTAGCCCCATACGCACAACAATCAGCGACAGTTGACTGTCGACAATTCATCTAGCTTAACTCACTGCTCATCGCTCTTCTCAGATCTGCCGGCCCGTCTCAGGCCACAGCGTCGGCTCCGTCAGCCGCATGGGCCTGGCCGGCGCCGAAGATCTTGCCGAGCCCAGCCTGGCCGTGGTCATAGTTTCTCTGGCGCTCAAACTCCACCATGGCCAGCGGCCGGAAGTTCATCACGTAGCCGCGGCGCCAGCAGTCGGAGGTGTTCCCCCGGCTGTAGTGCAGGGTCTGGCCCGAGTGCAGGGTGCAGTCGCCCGGCTGCAGCTCGCACGGCACCCCGTCGGCCTCGGAGCCGTCGCAGGTGAGCACGTGGGTGCCCGCAGCGGCGGAGCGGTGCGGCAGCAGAGGCCGGCGGTGAGAGCCGGGGCCGAACCACATGCAGCCGTTGTCCAGCCAGGTGGCATCCACAGCCAGCCAGCAGGACACGGCCCTCTTATCTGGCATGTCCAGCCAGTAGGCGGCGTCAGCGTGCCAGGGCGTGGGCGTGTTTGACTGCGGCGGCTTGGCCAGCATCATGTCGAAGTCGAAGTCCATGTCGGGGCCGAGCAGCGCCCGGGCCAGCAGGCGCAGGCGCTGGCGAGCAGGGCAGGGGTCCGCGAGGCCCTACGCCAGAGAGAGAATTTGCGCGCGTTTACAATGCGACTCGTGAATGCTCATAAAATCTGCTTGATGGATGAGAAACCTGTGCGATGCAAAGGTATGCCAGAGATTGTCTATTGAAGACACAAGACCCGAATACCTCAGAATAAAATAGCCCAGACTAAATTATGCTAAATCTTTAAAATCCCAAACTAAAATACCCCAGGCTAAAATACATACCCCAGACTAAAATGCCCTAGACTAAAATACCCTAAACAAAAATATAGCCTAGACTAAAATATCCCAAAACTAAAATATCTCAGAATAAAATACCCCAGACTAAAATATCCCAGATCCAAATACCTCAGACTAAATTACCCCAGACAAAATATCACAACTAAAATACCCCAGACTAAAAAACCCCAGACTAAAATATCCCAAAACTGAAATACCCCAGACTGAAATACCCCAGACTAAAATGCCCCAGACTAAAATACCCCAGACTAAAATATCCCAAAACTGAAATACCCCAGACTGAAATACCCCAGACTAAACTGCCCCAGACTAAAATACCCCAGACTAAAATATCCCAAAACTAAAATATCTGACTAAAATACCCCAGACTAAAATATATCAAATCCCACGCCGCACATGCACGAACAGGCTGGGCCACATGATCTGGCAGATGTTCTCCTTGAACTTGGCATTCTGCACAGTCTGCGTGTTCCCCAAGTCGTGCCGGTGGCTGCTGGCGTCGATGCTGCCGTTCAGCAGCCGGTCGTACAGCTCGCCGAGCAGCGCCACCTCCGAGGGCGTCAGAACGCCGCGGACAACCGCGTAGCCATCGTTGTCGAACTGGGCCTTGAGCTCCTCGACTGGCTGGGCAGCCAGCCAGGCCTCGGGCTCGCGCTGTCCTCAGGCCACAGCACCGTGGCCTGGTGGCAGCTTCCCAGGCGCTGCTCCTCCGATAGCGTGGGTCGGTGCGACTGCGACATTCCCGATCGGGGCTGCGGGATGGAGTTGTGGGCGCTGCCACGCTCAGTCCAGGTGTTTTGCAGGGCCGGGTTTATCAGTTATCAGGGGGAGTATTTAGAGTGCTCACAGAGAGGATCAAATGGTGTTCCAGGGCGAATCAATTTTTTTTTAATGACGGATCTAGAGGCATTCAATGGGAAATCTATGGGTGTTTCAGTTCAAACCAACGGGTACAGGGGCGGATCTCGATGATACAATGGCGGATTTCAGGGTACAGGGGCGGATCTCGATGATACAATGGCGGATTTCAGGGTACAGGGGCGGATCTCGATGATACAATGGCGGATTTCAGGGTACAGGGGCGGATCTCGATGATACAATGGCGGATTTCAGGGTACAGGGGCGGATCTCGATGATACAATGGCGGATTTCAGGGTACAGGGGCGGATCTCGATGATACAATGGCGGATTTTAGGGTGCAGGGGCGGATCTCGATGATACAATGGCGGATTTCAGGGTACAGGGGCGGATCTCGATTATACAATGGCGGATCTCAGGGTACAGGGGCGGATCTAGGGGAACAGGGGCGGATCTAGGGGAACAGGGGCTGATCTAGCGGTACAGGGCGGATCTAGGGGAACAGGGGCGGATCTAGGGGAACAGGGGCTGATCTAGGGAACAGGGGCTGATCTAGCGGTACAGGGGCGGATCTAGGGGAATAGGGGCGGATCTAGGGGTACAGGAGGGATCTAGGGGAATAGGGGCGGATCTAGGGGTACAGGGGCGGATCTAGGGGAATAGGGGCGGATCTAGCGGTACAGGGGCGGATCTAGGGGAATAGGGGCGGATCTAGCGGTACAGGGGCGGATCTAGGGGAACAGGGGCGGATCTAGCGGTACAGGGGCGGATCTAGGGGAACAGGGGCGGATCTAGGGAAACAGGGGGGATCTAGGGGAACAGGGGCTGATCTAGCGGTACAGGAGGGATCTAGATGATACAAGGGCGGATCCAACAGTGTTAAAGATTTAAGTATCAATGGTACCAGAAATGAAACTAAAGCAACAGTGACACAAACTACGCATTTCTCAATGTAGCGGCTGAGTGCACAGGTAAAATTTGCAAGAAATTGGATTAAGTCAGTAAAATTGGGTCAATCAATAACAGGCTCTTATTTAAACTAGATATATTTGCTAAAATATTTGCTAACCACGACAGCAAAACTCAATTAAATAATTGAAAGCACAAAACCGGCTGTTTAGTGATCTGTGAGACTACAGAGGTTAAATTTTCAATTGATTAATTTATGATTTTGAACTGAAGAACAACTGCGAATTTATATGCAGATTAGAATACAGTATGGAAACTGAGATGGGGGACTTCATTAGATAAGGATGAGAGTAGATCAGATAGGGATGAGAGTAGATCAGATAGGGATAAGAGTAGAATAGATAGGGATGAGAGTAGATCAGATAGGGATGAGAGTAGATCAGATAGGGGTGAGAGTAGATCAGATAGGGATGAGAGTAGATCAGATAGGGATGAGAGTAGATCAGATAGGGATAAGAGTAGATCAGCTGGGGATGAGAGTAGATCAGATAGAGATGAGAGTAGATCAGATAGGGATGAGAGAAGATCAGATAGGGATGAGAGTAGATCAGATAGATATAAGAGTAGATCAGATAGGGTGAGAGTAAATCAGATAGAGATGAGAGTAGATCAGATAGGGTGAGAGTAGATCAGATAGAGATGAGAGTAGATCAGATAGGGTGAGAGTAGATCAGATAGGGATGAGAGTAGATCAGATAGGGATAAGAGTAGATCAGATAGGGATGAGAGTAGATCAGATAGGGATGAGAGTAGATCAGATAGGGATGAGAGTAGATCAGATAGGGATGAGAGTAGATCAGATAGGGATGAGAGAAGATCAGATAGGGATGAGAGTAGATCAGATAGATATAAGAGTAGATCAGATAGGGTGAGAGTAAATCAGATAGAGATGAGAGTAGATCAGATAGGGTGAGAGTAGATCAGATAGAGATGAGAGTAGATCAGATAGGGTGAGAGTAGATCAGATAGGGATGAGAGTAGATCAGATAGGGATGAGAGTAGATCAGATAGGGATGAGAGTAGATCAGATAGGGATGAGAGTAGATCAGATAGGGATGAGAGTAGATCAGATAGGGATGAGAGTAGATCAGATAGGGATGAGAGTAGATCAGATAGGGTGAGAGTAGATCAGATAGGGATGAGAGTAGATCAGATAGGGATGAGAGTAGATCAGATAGGGGTAAGAGTAGATTACATAAGGATGAGAGTAGATCAAAAAGAGACGAGATAAGATTGGAGCCTGAAGCGATTTGAGGTGCATCTAAAAAATGGAAGCCGGCACCTCAGCACCGTGGGCCGGCAGTGGCAGGTTGGTCGCTGCCGGCCTCCCGTATGGCGCCCTCGAGCCAGTCGGTTTCATCGGTGGCGGGCTGGTGGCAACCGGCCGACTCGCCAGCGGCTGCCCTGGCCGTCAGCTCGTCCACGATGGCGGACGCGTCATCCTCCAGAGAGGCCGTGGAGGCGCCGGCGGTGACGGCGGAGTTGAACAGCACAGGCACGCTGGCAGAGTTGACCAGCAGGAACTGGACATTGGGAGCCTCCTGCTGCTGCTGCTGCTCAGCTGGCAGGTCAACCCCGGCTCCGTTTCCAGTGAGCTCTCGCAATGCCTGGGTGAGCAGATCCTCTGAGTCCTCGCTGAACTGGCAGATCTGCTGCTGCTGCTGCTGCTGCGGCTGCTGAAGCTGCGGGTGCGGCAGGCCGCTGGCGATGGCGGCGCGGATTTGGGCGCGGGTTGGCGGCGCCAGAGCGGGATGGGCCTGGCGCATGTGCCAGGTGAGCTTCTCCTTCTTGGCGTACTGGCGCGGACAGTGCGGGCAGCAGTGCGCCATGCTGATCACGGATGGCGCCGTTGAGACCACCATGATGGGCGCGGATGAGGATGCTGAGGAGCCAGATGCGGGATTCGAGTCCGGGACCAGCGAGGCAGCAACCATTGAGGCGACGCTGCGTGGCGGCGGCAGGTGCAGGTCGGGCGGGCTGGCGACCCCGTGCACCCGCTG
>NIVC01001516.1:0-69795 GCA_002269645.1 Macrostomum lignano | reverse complement strand
CTCCCTCTCTTCCTCTCCCTCTCCTCTCTCCCTCTCTTCCTCTCCCTCTCTTCCTCTCCCTCTCTTCCTCTCCCTCTCTTCCTCTCCCTGTCATCCTCTCCCTCTCTTCCTTTCCCTCTCTTCCTCTCCCTCTCTCCCTCTCTTCCTCTACCCCTCTCCCCTCTCCCTTCCTTCTCCCTCTCTCCCTCTCTTCCTATAACTCTTCCTCCCTCTCTCCCTCTCTCCCCTCTCCCTCTCTCCCTCTCTTCCTATCTTTCTCGCTTCCTCTCCATCTCTCTCCCTCTCCCGGTTGCTCTGCGCACTTGAGCAGATATAAAACGGACTAATTTCTTTGTGCATTGCACTTTTACAGCTTTCGACATGAGTTTTTCTTGTAATCGATTATAATTGAACCTCCTTGTTGAGCCTTGAAGCTTTCATACTGAGAAATCGATGGTCATCTAACGATATGTTGTGTAAAATATTTTTCTATGAGGAATTGTAATCCGAAATGAGAAAAGACCGAGGGAAAGTCTCAGAGATGGGGGACTGAGTGAGAGATTGAGAGAGGGAGAGACTTAAAGAGGGAGAGACTGAGAAGAAGAGACTGAGAGGAGAAACTGAGCGCGGAGAGACTGAGCGGGAGAGACTGAGAGGGAGAGACTGAGAGGGAGAGACTGAGAGGGAGAGACTGAGAGGGAGAGACTGAGAGGGAGAGACTGAGAGGGGAGAGACTGACAAGGGAGAGACTGGGAGGGAGAGAGTGAGAAGGAGAGACTGGGAGAACTGACAGATGACAGGGAGAGAGACAGGGAGAGACTGACAGGGGAGAGACTGACAGGGGGAGAGACTGACAAGGGAGAGACTGACAGGGGAGAGACTGAGAAGGAGAGACTGGGAGGGAGAGACTGACAGGGAGAGACTGACAGGGAGAGACTGACAGGGGAGAGACTGACAGGGGAGAAACTGACAAGGGAGAGACTGTAACAGGGGAGAGACTGAGAAGGAGAGACTGGGAGGGACTGAGAGGGAGAGACTGGGAGGGAAAGTCTGAGACTGATAGGGAAGAGTCTGAGAGGGAGAGACTGGGAGGGAGAGACTGGGAGGGAGAGACTGACAGGGGAGAGACTCGGAGGGGAGTGACTGGGAGGGAGAGTCTGAGAGGGAGACTGAGAGGGAGAGACTGATGAATGATGAGATGATGAATGAAGAGATGATGAAGATGAGGGGTGCCTTGCCATCGAGTTTTCTTATTTCAAGAAACACCCAATTAAAACTGGTGCTGTCGGGTCAAGAAACGAGAAGTTTGGGCGAGACGGAAAAATGCTTTTTAAATTTGACCTCCGTGACCCGTGGAGGCTGTATAGTTTTAACGAAACTGTTGGATAATCCCCTTCATGACTCCGCGAAAATAAAATGAAGCTACCAGGAAACAAAAAATGTTTCTGCAGTCTCCGTTTAAACCGACTTCGGGGCTTCTTATAGCTAAAAGACAGGCAAATTTTCCAGTCTGGGGGTCAACTCTGTTTGACATTGAATGACCTCTGCGAGACCGACCATTAGATCAGCTTTTTTTTTGTGTGGCGCTTCCGAAATTTCAGCCTTCTCTGATTGATGATGGAGGCTGAGGCTGCGGGGCATTAGCCAGCGGCATACCTGGGTCAGGGCGCAGCCATTAGTTGCCGGATATGGGGGGAGTTTAAATAGGGCCAGGAAGGGAGCTGGGGAGTGGCATATAAGCAGGTGTTAACATGGCGTAAGTCACGCAAAGGTGTTGGGATGTGAGGATGAGGCACCGAGGAGAGAAGTAGAGTGGGATTGAGAGAAGTAGAGTGACAGGGAGGGAGAGAAGTGGAGTGACAGGGAGTTAGAGAAGTTGAATGACAGGGATGGAGAGAAGTAGAGGAGTGACAGATCGGGAGAGAAGTAGAGAGACAGGGAGGGAGAGAAGTTGAGTGACAGGGGGGAGAGAAGTAGACTGACAGGGAGGTAGAGAAGTGGAGTGACAGGGAGGAAGAGAAGTGGAGTGACAGGGAGGGAGAGAAGTGGAGTGACAGGGAGGGAGAGAAGTGGAGTGACAGGGAGGAAGAGAAGTGGAGTGACAGGGAGGAGAGAAGTGGAGTGGAGTGACAGGGAGGGAGAGAAGTAGAGTGACAGGGAGGAAGAGAAGTAGAGTGACAGGGAGGAAGAGAAGTAGAGTGACAGGGAGGGAGAAGTAGATTGACAGGGAGGGAGAGAAGTTGAGTGACAGGGAGGGAGAGAAGTAGAGGAGCAGGAAGGAAGAGATGTAGACTGACTGGGAGGGAGAGAAGTGGAGTGACAGGGAGGGAGAGAAGTGGAGGGACAGGCAGGGAGAGAAGTGGAGTAAGATTATAGAGACAAATATTAGGAGGGAAGTAAGAGAGAAGGAAAAGTCAGATTAATCCTGGCAAAAGAGGAGCGAGGAGGGCAGATGAAAGCAGACAGGGCCGCTGGCAGGCAAAGACGGAGTTTCTCTAAGAGAAAATCATTGAACATCGAAGTTTTTGAAAGCGCACAGGCACAGCAAGCACAGTCAGCTGTGAGCGCTGGTGTCAGATTTCAACACCAAAGTTCTCAAAGTCAAGAAGAGAAGTCTTGAAAATAATTTCAATCATAGCAAAGCCTAGCCGTGAAAGAGGATGCTGGGAAATGTAAGAATTCAGCGCAAAAAAGTGCAAATCAGCAGAGACAGGAATTGGCATCATTCCCCTCACGCCCTGACGCATTCCACTGCGCACCGGACCAATACAAATACAAAGCTGCTGCATTTGTACTTTTTATATTAAGATGATGGCGAGCCCGCAGTTAGTCGCTCATCACTTCGAGGAGGAGAAAGTTTTATCTGACTGACAGCCGCCAGTAAACAGGTGTCCCAGTGTGCGCGGCGACTCTGATAAGAAGAATTGGAAGAAATCACATTTTTTAGTTCACCGAGTTCCGAGTTCGGATTTGCTATTCCTTGCTGTACTTTATTATGAGCCATAATGTTTTTTATTTCTAATTGAAATAGTTTTCTCTGCTTTTCAGACAAGCCTGGCTACTGTCAGTAGCAATAGAAGCGCACAGTATGGGGTGTAGGAGAGTCCAGCTGATTCAATGTATAAATAGGATATGCTCGTAATTGTCTTATCTTTACAACTTGCTAATTAAACTATACGTTTATTTGTTTAAATAAATCAGACCACCGCGCACGTTGATTTTGAAAGGCTGACGGTAGGAGCTTTGACAGCACTTGGCACGGCTATGGGTGGAAGGGGGTTGGTGCCGAAATTCTATCGTGTCTCTCTGTCTGTCTCGATCTTGCTCGACCCTCGTTATCAGTTCAGTCGCTTATCGGGGGTTTACTCTCACCTTCGCGCGGAGGCTCGCTTGTAGAAAATTGGTCAGCGCAAAGGCTACCTTTGAAACCAGATCAGCCCAACACAGCATTTAGCCAGGCGCTCAGGCCTCTTTATTACTATTGAGTAAAACGAAGGGCGTAGGAGAGGAATGCCGAGAACACAGTCGAGTTCTGGCAGGTTCGGCCGCCGAAGCAACTCAGCAGCAGCGGCAGCGGCGGAGGAGGAGCTGCCGTTGATGCCGTCGGATGTGGAGGCTGCAGCGGCCAGCGACCAGTCAGGCTACGAGACCTTCATCGAGAAGGAGTACCCAACTCCGAGGCAGAAGGCTGCGGCTGGCATGACGCTTGGAAATGGGAATACCTACGGTGAGCAGGGGTTCGATTCTGGAGTGATCTACCAGAGTTGCTGGTCCTGATTTGGGTGAGAACATGAGAGCTACAGTAACTCCCAGATCCTCAGTTGCTGTGCCAGCATCCCAGATCCTCAGTTGCTGTGCCAGCCTCCCAGATCCTCAGTTGCTGTGCCAGCCTCCCAGATCCTCAGTGCTGTGCCAGCCTCCCAGATCCTCAGTTGCTGTGCCAGCCTCTCAGATCCTCAGTCGATGATTCAGCCTCCCAGATCCTCAGTTGCTGGCCAGCCTCCCAGATCCTCAGTTTCTGTGCCAGCCTCCCAGATCCTCAGTTTCTAGGCCAGCCAGCCTCCCAGATCCTCAGTTTCTGGGCCAGCCAGCCTCCCAGATCCTCAGTTGCTGTGCCAGCCTCCCAGATCCTCAGTTGCTGGGCCAGCCTCCCAGATCCTCAGTTGCTGGCCAGCCTCCCAGATCCTCAGTTGCTGTGCCAGCCTTTCAGATACTCAGTAGCTGTGCTGTGGTATTGACAACGCATATCACACTGACAGGGACAGGGAAATGATAGATAGTTGGCTATCAACTTTTATTTTTTGTCAGTTGCACTGCCCGTCCTCCAGTGTGTGCCCATTAGTAACTTCTACATATCAGTCATGGACGCCCGATAAGAAAGTTTGCGCAAACAAATTTCATAAAACTGCGTAATATTCAATTATGTCAATTGCTGTAACTTTTTATGTGGTCATGCAGGTGTGGCAGCAGTGAACGGCGGGGGGCAGTGTTCAGCTTATAGCGCAACTGCATGTGGACGCAGTGGTGCTACAGGTTGAGGCTTATGTTGAGAAGGCTGCCTTGAAGGGTAATGATGACTAAAGCCAACAGTTAGTTTCTTTAAGGACAAGCCATCGTGTTCTATATTCATTGTCGCTTTCACTGTCAGACAGTCAGGAAATGACACCAAATTTGTGTTTGCAGAGCTGCTTCCGTTTTTGCACTGGGCTTAAAAGTGTCGGAACTTTCAATAAAGATGTGTTAACTAAGGACGTCTTAGAACTGAAAGCGTCCGGCTTATCTACTCGTATTTATAGTTTTATTCAGATGTCTATGGGCAAGGCGCTCGAAATAGTAAATGACAAGAAAGCATTGGCAAAAGAAAGGAAAGCTAGTTGGGTCCGGAGCCCGAATGAGGCGGCCGACTGTCACCCTTGCAGCACAACCACCGCTCTTCAGGCACTGACAGACAGCCCAGCCGGGACTCGAGCCGGTACAGGCGCAGCCTCACCCTGGTAGAAACAATCAGCTCCATCACACTGGCCTGGGAGAATGTCAACGTATTCGCACCTGTCATCGCCACCGACTGCTGCGGCCGGGCCTACGAGACGGACGCCAGGAAGCAGATCCTACACGGGGTGACCGGCGTGGCCAAGCCTGGCACCCTGCTGGCCATCCTGGGCGCGTCCGGGGCCGGCAAGAGCACTCTGCTCAACGTGCTCACGGCCAGAAACCAGTCCAGCCTGACCATTCAGGGCTCAGTCAAGGTGAACGGCCTTAGCGTTGACAAAGGCATCAAAGCTTTGTCGGCTTACGTGCAGCAGGACGACATGTTCATCGGACGCTGAAGGTTCGGGAGCACCTCTGGTTTCAGGCGCTGCTACGCATGGAGTCGAAAATGTCGCTGCAGGACCGGCGCCAAAGAGTCGAGGAAGTCTGGACGAGATGGGACTGGTCAAGTGCGCCGAAGACTACATAGGGAATCCCGGCACGCGCAAGGCATCTCAGGCGGCGAGATGAAGCGCCTCAGCTTCGCGTCCGAGTTGCTAACCAATCCGCCACTGATGTTCTGCGACGAGCCGACCTCCGGGCTGGACAGCTACATGGCCGAGACTGTCGTGCGGACTCTCCGGCGATTGGCCGCCAACGGCCGCCGCACCATTCTGTGCACCATCCACCAGCCGTCCTCGAGTCGTTCGCCCTGTTCGACCAGCTGATGCTGATGGCCGAGGGCCGGGTCGCCTATCTGGGCCCGGCGTCGGACGCGCTCGGATTCTTCGCCGACTGCGGCTACCCGTGCCCGGCCAACTTCAACCCGGCCGACCATTTCGTGCACGCGCTGGCTGTGCGCGCCGGCTCGGAAGCCGAGTGCCGGCAGCGAGTCGACCAGCTGGCCGTCACGTTCGCAAAATCGGCCCTGGCCGAGGCCGTGCTGGAGGCCGTCCGCTGTCGGGACTTCTGCGACAGCCAGCAGGTGGCCAGCGTGGCCAGCCAGTTGACGGGCCAGTCGCCCTACCGAGCGTCCTGGAGCCGGCAGGTGCTGCGCTGCTGTGGCGCTGCTGGCTGGCCCAGGCTCGCGACGCGAACGTCTTCGCCGTGCGCATCCTGCAGACCATCGTGGTGGCGGTGATCGTGGCCGCCGTTTACTTTGACCAACGCTACGACCAGAACGGAGTGATGAACTTGAACGGCGCGCTGTTCCTATTCCTGACTAACACAACCTTCTCAAACTTCTACACTGTGCTCAACTCTTTCCGCTGGAGTTGCCCGATTTTTTTTCGAGAGCATCACAACGGCATGTACCGGGTGACGCCTACTTCCTGTGCAAGAATTTGGCAGAGACGCCGCTCTTCCTGCTGCTTCCGTTCAGCTTCACTGTGGTCATCTACTGGGCCATCGGCTGGAGCGCAGCCTGCCGGCCTTCTTGATGGCCCTCCTCGTGGTTGTGCTCATCTGCAAGTCGGCCGTCTCCCTGGCCTACTTTGTAGCCACCGCCAGCGGCCGAATCGACATCGCCTGGCCGTGTCCAACCGCGGCCATCCTGCCCTTCCTGCCCTTGGGCGGGTTCTTCCTCAACCAGGCCAGCATACCTGTCTGGCTGGACTGGCTCCGCTACCTGTCCTGGTTCAGCTACGGCTACGAGACCCTGGTGGTGAACCAGTGGAGCCGCGTGGCCAACATCAGCTGTCCGTTGGACGGCAAGCGGCAGGTGTTCCGCACCGGCAGTGACGTCATCGAAAGTTTGAACTTTAGCGCGGAGCGAACGGGCTTCAATCTGGGCATGCTGTGCGCCCTGATTCTCGGCCTGCGGCTGCTGGCCTTTGCCTGTCTGTGGCTGAGGGCCAGGGAGAAGTCTAGGAACTGACCAGGAAATGAGCATCGGTTGCCATGGTAACCAAAATGCGTTGGAAAACAAACATGAAGTTCATTCTGTTCATTCTTTAACAATACAACAATAGATTATATCGAAAAACGTTTCGTTATTCTTCATTTATTTCAAACATTTTGACTCAAAGTTGCCTAAAATGCTACATTGCTACAGATTTATGCTTATTTACCTCTCGTATCAAACCTCCACCAGCTTACAAGCACAGAGAACTTTGAGTCTCCCCAGCCAATCTGAGGGAATTCCCCTCTGAGTCTCTCCTGCCAATCTCAGAGAATTCCCGCCGAGCCTCTCCCGCCAATCTCAGGGAATTCCCCACTGAGTCACTCCTGCCAATCTTAAGGAATTCCACAGAGTCTACCCAGCCAATCTCAGGAAATTCCTTACTGAATCTCTCCTGCCAATCTCAGAGAATTCCCACTGAGTCTCTTCTGCAATCTTAAGGAATTCCCACAGAGTCTACCCAGCCAATCTCAGGGAATTCCTTACTGAATCTCTCCTGCCAATCTCAGAGAATTCCCACTGAGTCTCTTCTGCCAATCTTAAGGAATTCCCACAGAGTCTACCCAGCCAATCCCAGGAAATTCCTTACTGAGTCTCTCCTGTCCATCTCAGGGAATTGCCAGTCTGAGTCTCTCCTGTCCATCTCAGGGAATTGCCAGTCTGAGTCTCTCCTGTCCATCTCAGGGAATTGCCAGTCTGAGTCTCTCCTGTCCATCTCAGGGAATTGCCAGTCTGAGTCTCTCCTGTCCATTTCAGGGAATTGCCAGTCTGAGTCTCTCCTGTCCATCTCAGGGAATTGCCAGTCTGAGTCTCTCCTGTCCATCTCAGGGAATTGCCAGTCTGAGTCTCTCCTGTCCATCTCAGGGAATTGCCAGTCTGAGTCTCTCCTGTCCATCTCAGGGAATTGCCAGTCTGAGTCTCTCCTGTCCATCTCAGGGAATTGCCAGTCTGAGTCTCTCCTGTCCATCTCAGGGAATTCCCAGTCTGACTGTACTCAAGCGCCTGTCATGATGTCGATCAAGCGGGTCGCATTCGCTATTCTGTCCGAATAATCCCGACAGAAGAACTCTCGGCCATTGAGCAGAATTCTCAGTCGAGCTCTCGAGACAAAGTGGTGGCCACCTCCACTGCTGCTGGAGTCGTAGCCAAAGCAGCTGGCGTGGACTGCTACATCAGTTTGTTGAGCAGGCCAGCTCACTTCTAGCTGGTGCTCAGCCTCCGATGTGGGATTGCAGTCGTCTCCGTGGGCCTCGCCGCCTCCGATGCCATGCCAGTAGTGCCGGTGCCACCTGAGCCTGACCCCGTGCTGATCAGGCAGCAGCAGCTCGATCGCGGGGCAATAGTCTGACTCCAGGTGGTGAACCCAGCGCTCGGTGACCAGGTCCCACTCCAGCCAGCGGTGAAAGTTGGGGTCCGCGGAGCCGAAACTGCCGTCTGGAAATTGACGAGTTAATCAGGCTTATGGCTTGAGAAAGGGGAATTCGTCTTTTTCACCTGATGAAGGGGAATCTCTCTCTCTCTCTCTCCCTCTCTCTCTCTCTCTCTCTCTCTCTCTCTCTCTCTCTCTCTCTCTCTCTCTCTCTCTCTCTCTCTCTCTCTCTCTCTCTCTCCCTCTCCTCTCTCCCTCTCTCTCTCTCTCTCTCTCTCTCTCCTCTCTCTCTCTCTCTCTCTCTCTCTCTCTCTCTCTCCCTCTCTCCCCTCTCTCTCCTCTCTCTCTCTTCTCCCTCTCTCTCTCTCTCTCTCTCTCTCTCTCTCTTCTCCTCTCTCTCTCTCTCTTCTCTCTCCTCTCTCTTCTCTCTCTCTCTCTCTCTCTCTTCTCTCTCTCTCCTCTCTCTCTCTCTCTCTCTCTCTCTCTCTCTCGTCTCTCTCTCTCTCTCTCTCTCTCTCTCTCTCTCTCTCTTCTCTCTCTCTCTCCTCTCTCCCTCTCTCTCTCTCTCTCTCTCTCTCTCTCCTCTCTCTCTCTCTCTCTCTCTCTCTCTCTCTCTCCTCTCTCTCTCTCTCTCTCTCTCTCTCTCTCTCTCTCTCTCTCTTCTCTCTCTCTCTCTCTCTCTCTCTCTCTCTCTCTCTCCCATGAAGGGTTTTTCAAAGTTATAAAAATACAAAGAAAGGTCTCTAACCAGTAAAAAAATTCAAAGTCGATTATGAGCTGCCATAGAATGCCGCCATACTCGTATTTCCGAAGCGCGGCTGCGCCTAAAACTAGCTGCGCAATTTGCATTTTCTATGTAGCATAAGAATTTCGTTCCCACGCGTATGCTTATGTTTAAAATAAAAGGAGAGACAGTGGAGGCGCTGCTTCACTTTTCTCGCCCCGCATCTGCGGGCCTAAAGGCATGGCCATTGCCTCGGCTGGGCTGTAGACCGCAGCAGCCTGGGCCCAGAAATACCGTGCTTGGAGTTCAACTCTTTGTTATCCGACGTGAGCAGAAGGTGCAGGCAAAATCCTACCAGTTAAATCGATGAAGAACGATTCCTTCACTCAAAGAGAGGAATTCTGTTGATGAGGGGAATTCCTTCACTCAAAGAGAGGAATTCTGTTGATGAGGGGAATTCCTTCACTCAAAGAGAGGAATTCTGTTGATGAGGGGAATTGCTTCACTCAAAGAGAGGAATTCTGTTGATGAGGGGAATCCTTTCACTCAAAGAGAGGAATTCTCAGTTGATGAAGGGAATCCTTTCACCCAAAGAGAGGAATTCTCAGTTGATGAGGGAATCCTTTCACCCAAAGAGAGGAATTCTCAGTTGATGAGGGGAATTCCTTCACTCAAAGAGAGGAATTCTCTGTTGATGAGGGGAATTCTTTCACTCAAAGAGAGGAATTCGCAGTTGATGAGGGGCATTCTTTCTTTCAGAGAGGAATTCTCAGCTGATGAGGGGAATTCTTTCACTCAAAGAGAGGAATTCTCTGTTGATGAGGGGAATTCTTTCACTCAAAGAGAGGAATTCTCTGTTGAATTCTTCTACTCGATGGGGAATCGTCTTATTTGATGAGTGGGAGAAATTCGTCTACTAAATGAGGTGGAATTTCCCGGTGGTACCTATGCATTTCTACCCATTGTGAGGAACGCGGTAGCTTTTTGCCTAAATAAAGAGCAATTGCAAATGCTTAGTCTAACAGTAGCTAAAATTGTCAGCCAACCAACCCCGACTGCTCAGCTGAAGCAGAGGCGGCGCCGGGCCCAGCCTGGGCGGAGCGCTCAACAGCTCGTCCTTCTTAGCCAGCTGAGCCGCCTCAGCCGCAGCCTCAGCGCTCAGCAGTGGCAGACGCAGAACGTTCGGCTCCGGCTGCTCTGCTGACACGCGAACTCGCAGCACCGAGCCGCTGGTGCCCGGGCATCGCCAGGCCAGCGGCCACAGGCCCGAAGACAGGGCCAGCACCACGCCCCGGCCGCGGGCGAACCGGTGGGTGGCGGCTCGAAGCCGGACAATAACTCGGCCGGCCGAGAATTGACGAGTCGAGTTTGTAGCGAATCCGTTGGTGTCCTGCGAGGGCGGATCGGTGAAGGTTTGCTGCAGCTGCGGCCTGCCACAGCTGGACCGCTTGTGGATCTTTACACCATCTGCTCCTCTCCTCTCCTCTCCTCTCATCTCCTCCCCTCTCGTCTCCTCTCCTCCCCTCTCCTCTCCTCCCCTCTCATCTCCTCTCCTCTTCTCTTCTCTTCCTCTCTTCAGCTCTCCTCTGAAAAACCAGTTTTTGGCGACGTGAATGTTGTCTTGCATTTTATCAGTGGTAGGTACTATCAGTAGTACCGCAGTGAATACATCACAGTCAGCTACCTGCATCAGATTCAAATTGGCCACTCCCCAGGTTACTAGGGTCTCCCGGCCAGTGTCCGGATCGCGTTCGGACAGTCGGACACCGATAGTGGGCGAAGCGGTTGGATTGGCCGACGGATTCGCCTGAACCAGCTGAAGATTCAGCGACGCCTCGGCGCTGCCAAACAGGTCCAGATCCTCGCCCAGGCTGTCCACCCGCCACACGGTTGCCATGCGGTTGCTAATCGCCTGATCAGGCGCGTCGTCTTTATTGCCAAACGACAGAAACTCCGGATAGGCGAAACCGCATTCGACCCGAGACGACAAATCGACAGACCAGCAGTCGGGCCCGGGCTCGGCCGAGCCAGACTCGAGTTGCTGACCTCCAGTCAGCCGAAACTGGGCAGCCCGGCCTGCTGGAGCCAGCAGCTCCCGATAGCTGTCGGCAGCCAGCCAGCGGCCGCGCCACACCGTCGCATTCCTGACATTGTTGTCGAGTCGTTGGAAGACGCGAAATCGCGAGATCGGCGCCAACTGTTGGCTGACGCCGGCCTCTCCGACCAGGTGCAGCCGCCACCAGCGCAGGCACTCGTCAGTGAAGGCAAGGCTCGGGCCCGGGGCGGCCGTGTCCGGCCAGTCGTGAGACCAGGGGCCAAGCAGGGCGCAGCTGGCCGTGTTGGGCAGGCGGTCGGCCAGGCGGAGCAGCGCGTCCGAGTACAGATCGTGCCAGCCGCCGATGAGCAGCACCGGGACAGTCAGCTGGTTCAGGCCGAACCTCACAGAGCCCCTGCGCCAGTAATCGTCCGGTGTTTGATGCCGCAGCCACCTGTCAATCCAGGGCCGATGCCCGTCCCAGTTGAGTCGGTCCCGCCAGGCCTGCAGCCAGTCATTGCCTGTGGGATCTATTAGTGTAGTATTTTTCTTCACCGGGCATTTTTCTTCAACCTTTTTAGCTCGTAGTTACTAAATTATGAGAATCTTCCGGTTCATGAGTGGGAGGGGGGAATTCTTCTACTCAACATGAGTGGTATTTTCCAGTTGTTGATTGGAGGGGAATTCTTCTACTCAGTGTGGGGGTATTTTCCAGTTGTTGAGTGGAGGGGAATTCTTCTACTCAGTGTGGGGGTATTTTCCAGTTGTTGGGTGGAGGGAATTCTTCTACTCAGTGTGGGGGTATTTTCCAGTTGTTGGGTGGAGGGAATTCTTCTACTCAATGTGGGGGTATTTTCCAGTTGTTGAGTGGGGGGAATTCTATTCAATGTGGGCGGAATCTACTTAATCTGACACAGGGGTTTATGAGTGGATTGGGGAATTTTTTCCTATAGAGCAGCGGTTCACTTGGCTGGGGTATCAAGTACCCGGGTCACCGGCTGGCCGAACTGCCGGGCTGGGGGGCAGCGAGTTGATGGCCAGCATGAAGGAGCTCCAGGTCAGCGCCTCGGTGCCAATAACGCAGCCGCCTGTGTAGTGAATGTCGCTGTTGAACCGATCGTCCGAGCTGTAGATGCTCACGACTGCGGCCAGGCCCGGACAGCCCATCTCGGCCAGCTGCAGGCCGTTGAATCCGCCCCAGCTCTTGCCGTAGAGCCCAATTCGGCCATTTGTCCAGGACTGGCCGGCCAGCCAGGCGATCAACTGGCGGCCGTCTAGCAGCTCCTGAGGCGAGTACTCGTCCGAGCAGTGACCGTCCGAGTCGCCGCAGCCGCGCAGGTCGGCCCTGGCCACGGCGATGCCGTGCGAAGCCGTCCAGACGTGCCGACGGTGGTCGCGGACTGCCGTGATGTCGTCTTTGCGATACGGCAGGTACTCCAGCACGGCCGGGCACTTCGCCAAGCCCGGCGCCTCGCCTGGGGTGTACACCGGCCAGACTGTTTGGCCGGGAAACTGTTCACTAATTACGCCGCTGTTGCTGGGCAGCCAGAGTCGAACAGCTAAGCGAATTCCGTCGCTCATTGCCACGAAGATGTTTGGCAGCACGCGGACCGGGTGAGGGCCGAAGCCGCAGTCCTTGGCTAGCTGGGGCGGGATCTCCATGGCAACCAGATGGGGCACTGCAATACGTGGGGCACTGCAATTATGCTCAGTAGCTAATTGTGATGGGCAGTAGATTATTGTGATGCTCAGTAGCTAATTGTGATGGGCAGTAGATTATTGTGATGGCCAGTAGCTAATTGTGATGGTCAGCAGCTAATTGCGATGGGCAGTAGCTAATTGTGATGGCCAGTAGCTAATTGTGATGGTCAGTAGCTAATTGTGATGGTCAGTAGCTAATTGTGATGGTCAGCAGCTAATTGTGATGGGCAGTAGATTATTGTGATGGCCAGTAGCTAATTGTGATGGTCAGCAGCTAATTGCGATGGCCAGTAGCTAATTGTGATGGTCAGCAGCTAATTGCGATGGTCAGCAGCTAATTGTGATGCTCAGTAGCTAATTGTGATGGGCAGTAGATTATTGTGATGCTCAGTAGCTAATTGTGATGGGCAGTAGATTATTGTGATGGCCAGTAGCTAATTGTGATGGTCAGCAGCTAATTGCGATGGGCAGTAGCTAATTGTGATGGTCAGTAGCTAATTGTGATGGTCAGCAGCTAATTTTGATGGGCAGTAGATTATTGTGATGGCCAGTAGCTAATTGTGATGGTCAGCAGCTAATTGCGATGGCCAGTAGCTAATTGTGATGGTCAGCAGCTAATTGCGATGGTCAGCAGCTAATTGTGATGGTCAGCAGCTAATTGCGATGGTCAGCAGCTAATTGTGATGGTCAGCAGCTAATTTTGATTGGCAGTAGATTATTGTGATGGCCAGTAGCTAATTGTGATGGTCAGCAGCTAATTGCGATGGCCAGTAGCTAATTGTGATGGTCAGCAGCTAATTGCGATGGTCAGCAGCTAATTGTGATGGTCAGCAGCTAATTGCGATGGTCAGCAGCTAATTGTGATGGTCAGCAGCTAATTGTGATGGGCAGTAGATTATTGTGATGGCCAGTAGCTAATTGTGATGGTCAGCAGCTAATTGCGATGGGCAGTAGCTAATTGTGATGGCCAGTAGCTAATTGTGATGGTCAGTAGCTAATTGTGATGGTCAGTAGCTAATTGTGATGGTCAGCAGCTAATTGTGATGGGCAGTAGATTATTGTGATGGCCAGTAGCTAATTGTGATGGTCAGCAGCTAATTGCGATGGCCAGTAGCTAATTGTGATGGTCAGCAGCTAATTGCGATGGTCAGCAGCTAATTGTGATGCTCAGTAGCTAATTGTGATGGGCAGTAGATTATTGTGATGCTCAGTAGCTAATTGTGATGGGCAGTAGATTATTGTGATGGCCAGTAGCTAATTGTGATGGTCAGCAGCTAATTGCGATGGCCAGTAGCTAATTGTGATGGTCAGCAGCTAATTGCGATGGTCAGCAGCTAATTGTGATGGTCAGCAGCTAATTGCGATGGTCAGCAGCTAATTGTGATGGTCAGCAGCTAATTTTGATGGGCAGTAGATTATTGTGATGGCCAGTAGCTAATTGTGATGGTCAGCAGCTAATTGTGATGGTCAGCAGCTAATTGCGATGGTCAGCAGCTAATTGTGATGGTCAGCAGCTAATTTTGATGGGCAGTAGATTATTGTGATGGCCAGTAGCTAATTGTGATGGTCAGCAGCTAATTGCGATGGCCAGTAGCTAATTGTGATGGTCAGCAGCTAATTGCGATGGTCAGCAGCTAATTGTGATGGTCAGCAGCTAATTGCGATGGTCAGCAGCTAATTGTGATGGTCAGCAGCTAATTGTGATGGGCAGTAGATTATTGTGATGGCCAGTAGCTAATTGTGATGGTCAGCAGCTAATTGCGATGGTCAGCAGCTAATTGTGATGGTCAGCAGCTAATTGCGATGGTCAGCAGCTAATTGTGATGGTCAGTAGCTAATTGCGATGGGCAGTAGCTAATTGTGATGGCCAGCAGCTAATTGTGATGGTCAGCAGCTAATTGTGATGGTCAGTAGCTAATTGTGATGGTCAGCAGCTAATTGTGATGGTCAGTAGCTAATTGTGATGGCCAGTAGCTAATTGTGATGCTCAGTAGCTAATTGTGATTCTCAGTAGCTAATTGTGATGCTCAGTAGCTAATGTGATGCTCAGTAGATTATTGTGATGCTCAGTAGCTAATGTGATGCTCAGTAGATTATTGTGATGCTCAGTAGCTAATGTGATGCTCAGTAGATACTTCGCATTCATGCAAGGGTCTTTATATAAGGATAAGGAGTATTTACTTGCTATTATAAGATACCGGTATTTACTTGCGTATGAAGCAATTATAAGCTGTGCTAGACTTAGACAGCCATTCCTACCTTCTCAAGTAAGCAGAGACAGTGGGAACACAACAGCTGATCCACCAACTGTTTATAAAGGTTGCAAGTGGGCTTATGGTAATAACAGCAAATAACCTCATTTAAATTGGACTATCTAAGACGGAGACTTCAAGCCTTGTGGCCCCGGCTTGTCACTTTCGTGCGAGCACTCGAAACAGAAAATAACAAGAATATTTATAGATCTATGTATGGCGTTAGTTCACGCTCCACTGGACTAGGCAATAGTGCATTTTTTTACTTTAAACTAAGTACAGATAGATTGCCAAACTCATGGAAACCTATAGATCTGTAGATCTGACTGAAATTTAGTGCTGTTTATAGATCTAACTGACGGTTCAGGTGTCTATAGATCTGAGTGAGAGTTCGGGTGTTGACAGATCTAATTTAAATTTCGGGTGTCTATAGATATGAGTGAGAGTTCGAGTGTCTATAGATCTGAGAGTTCGAGTGTCTATAGATCAAACTGACGGTTCGGGTGTCTATAGATCTGAGTGAGAGTTAGGGTGTCTATAGGTCTAACTGAGAGTTCGGGTGTCTATAGATCTAACTGACGGTTCGGGTGTCTAAAGATATAACTGAGAGTTCGGGTGTCTATAGATATAAGTGAGAGTTCAGGTGTCTTTAGATCTGAGTGAGAGGTCGGGTGTCTATAGATCTAACAGTCTGGATGTCTATAGATCTAACTGAGAGTTCGGTTGTCTATAGATCTGACTGAGAGTTCAGGTGTTTATAGATCTGACTGAGATTTCGGGTGTCTATAGATCTAACTGAGAGTTCGGGTGTCTATAGATCTGAGAGTTCGGGTGTCTATAGATCTGAGTGAGAGTTCGGGTGTCTATAGATCTAACTGCCGGTTCGGGTGCCTATAGATATAACTGTCGGTTCGGGTGTCTATAGATCTAACTGACGATTCGGGTGTCTATAGATCTAACTGAGAGTTCGGGTGTCTATAGATCTGAGTGAGAGTTCGGGTGTCTATAGATATAAGTGAGAGTTCAGGTGTCTTTAGATCTGAGTGAGAGGTCGGGTGTCTATAGATCTAACAGTCTGGATGTCTATAGATCTAACTGAGAGTTCGGTTGTCTATAGATCTGACTGAGAGTTCAGGTGTTTATAGATCTGACTGAGATTTCGGGTGTCTATAGATCTAACTGAGAGTTCGGGTGTCTATAGATCTGAGAGTTCGGGTGTCTATAGATCTAACTGCCGGTTCGGGTGCCTATAGATATAACTGTCGGTTCGGGTGTCTATAGATCTAACTGACGATTCGGGTGTCTATAGATCTAACTGAGAGTTCGGGTGTCTATAGATCTGAGTGAGAGTTCGGGTGTCTATAGATATAAGTGAGAGTTCAGGTGTCTTTAGATCTGAGTGAGAGGTCGGGTGTCTATAGATCTAACAGTCTGGATGTCTATAGATCTAACTGAGAGTTCGGTTGTCTATAGATCTGACTGAGAGTTCAGGTGTTTATAGATCTGACTGAGATTTCGGGTGTCTATAGATCTAACTGAGAGTTCGGGTGTCTATAGATCTGAGAGTTCGGGTGTCTATAGATCTGAGTGAGAGTTCAGGTGTCTTTAGATCTGAGTGAGAGTTCGGGTGTCTATAGATCTAACTGAGAGTTTGGGTGTCTATAGATCTTACTGAGAGTTAGCTGATGGATTGACCTGACTTTGAATAAACGGAGAGGGAGAAACAACAGAGATGAAGGATGAAATGAGCAGGCTCCCAGAGCTCAATAGGAAGTCATTCATAAAAACAGCAGAGGCTCAAGCGAGGCGCAGGGCTGGCAGCAATGGGCATTCAGTCTACAGAAGCCTGGATCTGAGTGGACGAATAAGCTGAGCAGCCACTTCAGCGAGGCGCCATAGCGATTGAAATAGGGAGAAATGAGAAAAAATATACGGGGATCATTTGAGAGACCTACATGGGAATAGAAATAAATAGAGAAGCTTATTGCAGTTTGGGTTGAATTTATAGCCGCCGATCAATCAAGCTCCTGCTCCGTGACCGAGGCAAATAAGTGCGGGACTAACTAAAACACAGTAAATCTTTGTCCTACAGGGGACATTGTCCCACAACCAGCGCTGGGGCAATTCTCTGCCTAATTATACTGACTTTTGAGCACATACAAGCCCTCATACTGAGCCGCTCTGCCCCAATGGTGTGTGTTACTGGATAATTGGATTCTGATTCTATTGCTATGGTTATAGGTGCAGTTTAGCACTTTGTGCACTTTAATTCTGCTCTTTGTGTAGGCTTACACCGGATGTCAACGTGGATATGAGTTTAGTTTGACTAATAACTGAAAAGTGGATGATCTGTTTTCCAAGAGGAATGAAACATTCACCCATGCTTTTAGTTGAATGGAGTTTTCGCTGGTGCATTTTGCACCTCTATCTAGCAGGCAGCCACTAATGGGGGACACTTTAACACTGTTGTACGAGTACTTTACAATTTTCCAAAAATGTATAATATGCGTATCTACGGGGTGTATTGTGCACTCGAGTAGAGCGTAAAATTGTCAAGCAGGTGACAGTTCCAATCTAAACAGGTGACAGATCTAAATGTAACAGGTCAGCTCTAAGTGTAACAGGTGAAAGCTCAGATCTAACAGGTGACAGCTCGGATCTAACAGGTGACAGCTTCAATCTAACAGGTGACAGATTTAAATTTAACAGGTCAGCTTTAAGTCTAACAGGTGACAGCTCCAATCTAACAGGTGACAGCTCGGATCTAACAGGTGACAGTTTGGATCTAACAGGTGACAGTTTGGATCTAACAGGTGACAGTTTGATCTAACAGGTGACAGTTTGGATCTAACAGGTGACAGCTCGGATCTAACAGGTGACAGCTCGGATCTAACAGGTGACAGCTCTAATCTAACAGTTGACAGCGCCAATCTAACAGGTGACAGCTCGGAGCTAACAGGTGACAGCTTGGATCTAACAGGTGACAGCTCGGATCTAACAGGTGACAGCTGCAATCTAACAGGTGACAGCTGCAATCTAACAGGTGACAGCTGCAATCTACAGATGACAGCTCCAATCTAACAGGTGACAGTTTGGATCTAACAGGTGACAGCTGCAATCTAACAGGTGACAGATCTAAATTTAACAGGTCAGCTCTAAGTCTAACAGGTGACAGCTCGGATCTAACAGGGGACAGCTCCAATATAACAGGTGACAGCTCCAATATAACAGGTGACAGATCTAAATTTACAGGTCAGCTCTAAGTCTAACAGGTGACAGCTCGGATCTAACAGGGGACAGCTCCAATCTAACAGGTGACAGCTCCAATCTAACAGGTGACAGTTTGGATCTAACAGGTGACAGCTGCAATCTAACAGGTGACAGATCTAAATTTAACAGGTCAGCTCTAAGTCTAACAGGTGACAGCTCGGATCTAACAGGGGACAGCTCCAATATAACAGGTGACAGCTCCAATATAACAGGTGACAGCTCCAATCTAACAGGTGACAGCTCCAATATAACAGGTGACAGCTCCAATCTACAGGTGACAGCTCCAATATAACAGGTGACAGCTCCAATCTAACAGGTGAGAGCTCCAATCTAACAGGTGACAGCTCCAATCTAACAGGTGACAGCTGCAATATAACAGGTGACAGCTCCAATCTACAGGTGACAGCTCCAATCTACAGGTGACAGCTCCAATATAACAGGTGACAGCTCCAACATAACAGGTGAGAGCTCCAATCTAACAGGTGACAGCTGCAATCTAACAGGTGACAGCTCCAATATAACAGGTGACAGCTCCAATCTACAGGTGACAGCTCCAATATAACAGGTGACAGCTGCAATCTAACAGGTGACAGCTCCAATCTAACAGGTCACAGCTCTAATATAACAGGTGACAGCTCCAATCTACAGGTGACAGCTCCAATCTAACAGGTGACAGCTGCAATCTAACAGGTGACAGCTCCAATCTAACAGGTGACAGCTCCAATCTAACAGGTGAGAGCTCCAATCTAACAGGTGACAGCTCCAATCTAACAGGTGACAGCTGCAATATAACAGGTGACAGCTCCAATCTACAGGTGACAGCTCCAATCTACAGGTGACAGCTCCAATATAACAGGTGACAGCTCCAACATAACAGGTGAGAGCTCCAATCTAACAGGTGAGAGCTCCAATCTAACAGGTGACAGCTCCAATCTAACAGGTGACAGCTCCAATCTAACAGGTGACAGCTGCAATATAACAGGTGACAGCTCCAATCTACAGGTGACAGCTCCAATCTACAGGTGACAGCTCCAATATAACAGGTGACAGCTCCAATTTAACAGGTGACAGCTCCAATCTAACAGGTGACAGTTTGGATCTAACAGGTGACAGCTGCAATCTAACAGGTGACAGATCTAAATTTAACAGGTCAGCTCTAAGTCTAACAGGTGACAGCTCGGATCTAACAGGGGACAGCTCCAATATAACAGGTGACAGCTCCAATATAACAGGTGACAGATCTAAATTTACAGGTCAGCTCTAAGTCTAACAGGTGACAGCTCGGATCTAACAGGGGACAGCTCCAATCTAACAGGTGACAGCTCCAATCTAACAGGTGACAGTTTGGATCTAACAGGTGACAGCTGCAATCTAACAGGTGACAGATCTAAATTTAACAGGTCAGCTCTAAGTCTAACAGGTGACAGCTCTAATATAACAGGTGACAGCTCCAATCTACAGGTGACAGCTCCAATCTAACAGGTGACAGCTGCAATCTAACAGGTGACAGCTCCAATGTAACAGGTGACAGCTCCAATCTACAGGTGACAGCTCCAATATAACAGGTGACAGCTCCAATCTAACAGGTGAGAGCTCCAATCTAACAGGTGACAGCTCCAATCTAACAGGTGACAGCTGCAATATAACAGGTGACAGCTCCAATCTACAGGTGACAGCTCCAATCTACAGGTGACAGCTCCAATATAACAGGTGACAGCTCCAACATAACAGGTGAGAGCTCCAATCTAACAGGTGACAGCTGCAATCTAACAGGTGACAGCTCCAATATAACAGGTGACAGCTCCAATCTACAGGTGACAGCTCCAATATAACAGGTGACAGCTCCAATCTAACAGGTGAGAGCTCCAATCTAACAGGTGACAGCTCCAATCTAACAGGTCACAGCTCTAATATAACAGGTGACAGCTCCAATCTACAGGTGACAGCTCCAATCTAACAGGTGACAGCTGCAATCTAACAGGTGACAGCTCCAATGTAACAGGTGAGAGCTCCAATCTAACAGGTGAGAGCTCCAATCTAACAGGTGACAGCATCAATCTAACAGGTGACAGCTTCAATCTAACAGGTGACAGCTTCAATCTAACAGGTGACAGCTCGGATTTAACAGATGACAGCTCCAATCTAACAGGTGACAGCTCCAATCTAACAGGTGACAGCCTGGATCTAACAGGTGACAGCCTTGAATCTAACAAGAGACTGGTGTTTAATAATTTGCAGTGGATGTCTGATTCGCAGAAAAAAAAATTTATTTTTGAGATGAAGCGCTCCCAGATTCACGCTAAACCTTATTTGGATCACGCGATCCAGGATATGCGATGCGATCCTCCTTATCCTTGCTTATCGAATTTTTATTTCACAATAATCAAGGACAACTGTACAATGTCAAATGTTAAGACCTACATGCATATAGGAACCTAACAAATGTGCTCATACAAGAGAAGGGTTTTACAAGAACTTAGTTGAAAAAATTACGAATAAGTAATTAGAGAGGACTAAGCAGAGAGCAGAAAGCATTTAGAAAAAAAGCAACAAATAGGCGTATCGAGACTAAGACAATGACCAGTGACAATTGACTGCCAGTGACAATTGACTGTCAGTCACAATTGACTGTCAGTGACAATTGACTGTCAGTGACAATTGACTGTCAGTGACAATTGAATGCCAGTGACAATTGACTGTCAGTGACAATTTACTGTCAGTGACAATTGACTGTCAGTGACAATTGACTGTCAGTGACAATTGACTGTCAGTGACAATTGACTGTCAGTGACAATTGACTGTCAGTGACTATTGACTTATCAGTCACAATTGACTGTCAGTGACAATTGACTGTCAGTGACAATTGACTGCCAGTGACAATTGACTGTCAGTGACTATTGACAAATCAGTGACAAATGACTGTCAGTGACAATTGACTGTCAGTGCTATTGACTAATCAGTGACAATTGACTGTCAGTGACTATTGACAAATCAGTGACAAATGACTGTCAGTGACAATTGACTGTCAGTGCTATTGACTAATCAGTGACAATTGACTGTCAGTGACAATTGACTGTCAGTGACAATAGAAAAATCAGTGACAAATGACTGTCAGCAATTTAACTGCCAGAAATAGTAATCAAATTAAACTCTCCTTCAGCAGAGAGGAGCTACATTTAATGCTTTCAAAAACAGCGAGTTTTGTGTGGCCACATCGCATCCCTGCACACATATTGGGGCACAGCAAAAATTTCCTATATACTGTAGCGTAACCTACGTTGATATGGCCTAAGGGCGTAACACATTAACACGATTTGAGCCTATATTGCTAATGGTCTTCTTTCGTCTGTGTGCAAAGCTTAGTTCTACTTATTTTCAAGGGCTAGCTGGTATAGATCTTGTGCCCAGTGCTCGAATCGAGTGCGGTTTTTTGACAGATTAAATTTACAGATGTTTTCGCGCTGCTTCCTCGCCATAGAGAAGTGTCAGCAGACTGTTCGAAGAGCGGTCTTGTTGAATTGTTCGCTAAAACGCAAGGCAGGTATCCTGTCGTCATACGAGCCTAGCAACTACACAAGCGACTGCCTGACCTCCCAAACGACAGCGCAGTCATCAACTACTGCTGCTTCGGCGTCAGCCTGCTGCTGTTGCTGGGGGCTCCGATTGATCCGAACCGGCCCGGCGATGCCGGAGAACTGCAGACTGCGCCGAGCCAACGCGGCCAGAGCGTCACTGTCCGACCGAATACTGGCGTCCAGGCGTTGCACCTGACGCTTCAACCAGCACTTCAAGCCGTAGTAGTGGACATAGTAGAGCAGCAACAGGCCCAGCCCGAGCGCGATGTACAGGGAGCAAAAGTACACAGCCGGATAGTCGCCTTCGCGAAGCGATTCGGCGCTTAGCAACAAGATGAAGAGGCCCAATATAGTCATGATAATGCCGACCATGAGCTCCAGCCAGAGGGCTAGCCGACAGCAGCGGCGTTGGCGGCGACGCCTGCTGCGCCATTCGCGGCCTTCTTCCATAGCTTTAGATAGCTCGATGGCTGACTTGATGATCTTGCCGATTGGAGAGCGCACAGCGTGATATATCCCAGACAAGGCAGTGCGCATTTGCTACTCAGCTCTCGCCTCGATCTATTTAACCAACAGAACGCGTGGCTTGGTTGGCTAAGCGTACTATTGGACAAGCAAAGCGCGTTTAATGATTTATATGATGGAAATGCATGGAAGCAGCAAGTGTTCAAAAGCGGGTGAATGCAAGACAGTTGAGCAATGTCCTTTCATTGATACTGAAGTAGGACGCTGCACTCGACAGTTTACCGTCTTATCACTTGAGAACTCCAGTTCCTAATAAATAAATGTCAATTCACTGCTAAACTTGATCAAGAAACCAATTAGTCATAACCCACTGAAAAGCTCAGTGCAGTACAGACTAAGCATCGCAGTGAAACCTGAGCATAAAAACTAATTATTGCTTGAAGACTGATCCAATAAAACTTGATCACTATTCTTCCTCAACAGTAGGAATGCCAAGCCATTTTTCCGCCAGTCGAACTACCAAGGGGGAGGGGGGAAATATACGAACTAATTTTCAAGAATGGCGTCTGGATAACGACCGAATGCTGGAGAGACTAGCTGAGGATACCCAGCAGTTGCGGCTTGCCCACTGTCGAGGCTTGGTCAGCGACATCAGAGAAATTTGCAATAGGGCCTTTAAAGTCACCTTTGCTGCCACGTGTTGAAGGTCCAGAAGCCCCGTCTGGGTGAAGGCCAGTGACCAACGAAGGCAGTGCTGATGCAGACACATGTGTTCGACGTGCTGATGAAATTTGGTTGGCAAGGCTGCACTGAGGCGCAGTGCTGATTGGCGCACAGGGGTGTACTGAATACACTAGCGCTTATGGGGAAAATCCGACCTTCTGGCAGAATCGTTGAATACCTCGACGGTTCGGAGGGCTGGCGACTTGATTCTTGTTTGAGAAGGTGCGCAACAAAAATTTGGCCCATGTTTTTGAATTTCGTGTGCCTGCGTTGCTCCGACGGCAATGATGACCAACATGGAAAGTGCTGACGGCAATCATGACCAACATGGAAAGTGCTGACGGCAATCATGACCAACATGGAAAGTGCTGACGGCAATGATGACCAACATGGAAAGTGCTGACGGCAATGGTGACCAACATGGAAAGTGCTGACGGCAATTATGACCAACATGGAAAGTGCTGACGGCAATGATGACCAACATGGAAAGTGCTGACGGCAATGATGACCAACATGGAAAGTGCTGACGGCAATCATGACCAACATGGAAAGTGCTGACGGCAATGGTGACCAACATGGAAAGTGCTGACGGCAATGATGACCAACATGGAAAGTGCTGACGGCAATGGTGACCAACATGGAAAGTGCTGACGGCAATTATGACCAACATGGAAAATACTGACGGCAATGATGACCAACATGGAAAGTGCTGACGGCAATGATGACCAACATGGAAAATACTGAACTTAAAATACGTCCATATACAGACTCAATAGTTCAAATGCAGCACTGACTACTGCAGCCTGTGGAGTGTCCACTGTTCTATTACACTAACCTAAGCACTAGTCGTGTTAAGGAAATAAATAATACTTGGCAGAAAATTCTAGCTAGTAATAAATAGTTTAAGTTAATAATTTCTCAGCCGACAATTAGACAATAAATGAATAAAAGGAAAAGGGCAGGTATATTTAAATTAAACAGACTGACAAGGTGAACCGATCAGCCAATGAGTTAATATAATTGTACAAAAAACCTATCACTGTTTCCGCTTTGAAGACCACCGTCTTTGAAATTAGAAAAAAAAACCAACCAAATGTAAAGGTGGACTGCAAAATTAACTGAACTTTGAGGTTTGCCTTCCTATATCAGAGCAACTACAACAAACATAACAAGCGGAGACTGAGAGAGCTCGAACAGTGTTTGTACACACGCATCGCCAAGGGGCCTACTTCTGAGTAGCAAATTTAGCACTTACTTTCGGTGCGTTTCAACTGGGTTTTGTTGATTAAATTGACGCAAAAATAAGTACAATACAATAGAATGAAGCGCGCTACAGTACTATTAGTAGGTTATATATATAAAGTGCGCGTTGTTGCCTGTTTTATTAGGAGCGGTCGAATTTAAAAAAGGAAAGGCCCATGCAAAGTGCAAGACTGAATAAATAAGTTCAACCTTGCTTTCAAATTCGAATTGCCCTTGTTTATAAACAAGCAAAAATATTTGTTATAGATTTGTCAGCTAATACTCATATACAATACGATTACTAAGTATGCAATTCTCTGTCTTGCCGATCAACAAAACTGTTGCAAAGTTTTCAATTACTTGGAGTCGTACACGCGCAACACCCGGCCGGCTGGCAAGGGGCCCAGCCGAGGTAGGTCGCGAAAATGCCCACCGAAAAAAACTGTTAGGGCACTAATTACCTGACGATGCATTTAGGCTCAATAATACAGTTATAGTTACTCCCACCGTTTACCCAAAAACTTTCCTTGTTTTTATTCATAGGTAAGTTGCATTTTTGGTCAAAAAGTAAGTCGTACGGCCGGTGTAAATCAGCGGGGTTGCGCATGTATGAACTTGGACTTAATAACTTGCTTAAGAGCAGTCGGGCAAGTAGAGAACTGCTGTATGCGCACGAATATTAGTCCAGGATTAAGAGTCTTATCGACAGCTCCCCCTCTTCTCTTCGCCACCTGTCCATCATTTCTTTTCTCCGGCCGCCTTCTCAGCAGCTTTCTGCTGCTTTTGTCGAAGTATCTCAGCGTCCCGTTGACGGCGCTCCTCCAGCGTCAGGCCTCTGTTGCCATTCTTCTCATTAGCGGCCTTTTTCTTGCCCTGCTCGGCCTGCTTTTTGGCATTCTTAGCCCTAGCCAGATCGCGCTGGTTGCCGCGGGTCATGTTTTATTAGTTGTTTGTGTTGTTTAGGATTTAGTGGGCAGTGAGCGAGGTCGCTAGAGACGGTGGAACAACCGCTCCGCAGTGGGAAACAAATGCCAACAATATAAAGTGCTTAGATTTTGAATATTTGATGTCTACCACTGTAAATTGTTATAATAATACTACTTTCAATGTAAAATGAATGCTAATCTGAAACTAAAAATAGAGTAAATATATTAACTATAAAATAACTATAGTTCTATCACATAGGCAGTGAACTTTCTCAACTGACAAATTGATCCCATTATGTAGGATTATAAAATTTTAAAGATTTTAAAATATTTTGTAAAGGTTAAAAAAACTTTGAAGTTTTTCAAATAGGTTTTTCTTACTAATCTACTATAAGTAAGCTTTTACAGAAATGTTATGCAAACAAATGTTTTTTTTGTCCCAAAAATTATCAATCATGAAATAATTTATGCTTGGGTGCAAATATATAAATGCAGGATTGTTGTGTAGAAACCCATTCCTGATTTTTACTTGCTTACTTACTTTCTGTTAATCTCTTATTGGCAGACACCATATATACCATGTCTATTAAGCATATTAGCAAATAAAAATGAATGATAGAATATAAAAAACAAATTTGCCTACAAATAACAAAAAATTGTCTTGAACTATAGTTTCTAACTCAAGTAAAATGACTTTAATGAAAGCTTAAATGATCAATAATAAAATACGTAGTAATCAGGTGTCGTATAGGGCTAGAGCAATTTTTTTAATGATAATTTAATAGAATCACTAATTAAATTGTCTATAATTAGCATGTTTTTGCTTCTAAATAGAGAATAGTGCTTTGTTAGATTTTAGATTCAACTTGCAAAAAACAATTTTATACAACAAATTGAGTGCTCCAAGTGTCCAAGTGACTGTAGCGGCTGTTTCTGTCCCAGCCACTGCAGCAGCTGCTCTCATCTCAGCAACAGCTGATCCTGGCACTGTGGCTGCACCTACTGTTTCTAATCTAAGCAATGAATTAAGAATAAAGTAATCTAATAATTTATTGAGGCACTCTTTTTAACTGACAATGCTATCTGCAGCCTTGTGCACGAACTTCAAGATGGCAAACTTGTTGATGACCCAAATTCTGGCATTGATGATACACTGAGTAGTCAAAATGAGGAGGAAGTTGGCGATGAATGTAATGCTGCTAGTGCAGATAAAAAGGTGAAAAAGAGACATTTGTGCTATTTTTGTGGTATCCTCTGTTCTTGTCCATGGGATCACTTGCTTTGTTACCACAAAATTTGAGATTGCTGTTGCTGCAGCTACTGCTCATTCAAAGAGTATAAGAAGGCCATGACCAAACTATATCTGCTAAGCAACTTTGAGTACAACATTCAAGTTTTATCAAAAACTAAACAAGAAGAGATTATTGTCATCTAAAACAAAGGTTCTACCAAAGTTTCTTTTAGCTATCTTTTATGCAAATTCTGCTGAGGCTTCTTTCATGCTTGTGAGCTATATAAGCATTGCCATAGACATAAACTTTGACCAGTAGACTATGAGGATAGTGTGAAAAAAAAGCAAAAGTTATTTGTGGTAGCTGGCAAAGCTCTAATTTCAGCAGCTCTACTTCCAAGCAAGTATCCAGTGGATTTTTTAGAAACCATTGAGCAAATGAAATGATGACAAAAAGGCCATTGCAAGAAATGATGTGGCTATTATGAATCAATCTGGGGCTCTCATTGTGGGAAGTGCACCTTGCCAGTAGAGGTTAAGTGAGTCTTTGCACTACTAGAATGCTAGAAATTGCTTGGTTTTTGAAAGAATTGCAAATTGTAACAAGCAAGCCAAATCTTAGTCTATTAGCTGCTCTCGACACTAGATATTTTGACTTTCATGTCATTGCTACTTGGAATATGTGTGGCTTTAAAAACTTGGCTGCTATACAAAATTAATGCTAAAGTTGGTATTCCAAGTCTTGCCCTAAAAATAGGGTATAGCCTAAAGTGTTGTATGGAGATCTGCATGGTAACAGCATTGAAAACAGGCGATTAAATCTGCATCAAAACAATATAATATGTTATGGTTCACAACTCCTATTGTCATAATCTCATTGTCAGCTCTTTAGACTCTAAAAGTTAACAAGGGCTGCAGTTCCTAAGATCTTGCCACTAACTACCAACCTAATTTTGTTGAACACCTACCTAAAAAAGAAATTGCATTGTTCTGATGCCACTATTGCTAATAAAGAATGACAAGATCTATGAGGGTTGTCCCAAAAGTAGTGTTAATCTTAACTGTAGCTCTTGTTCTATAGCTTCTTGTGACTTAAAATTTTATGAACTAATAGTGGCAAATCTCTTCTTTAGACTGCTTTTTGAATTTTTAAAATTGATACTAGAGAACAAAAGTTATACCCACAAAAGTAATAGTACTTATACCATAGAGTTACACAAACTGTATTGAAATTTATAATAGTCTACTTCTGTACTCATTCATTAAGAAGGCATCAATAAATGTCTTATTTAAGCAATACCAAAGCCCAATTGCAAAAATGATGCTCACTATGACTGACTGAAATTTGTCTATAGACAAAATCATGCATAGAAAAATAAAGCATTAAATTCATTACTTTACTTGCAAACAGAGGAGCTTGTATTTTAAAATTTGTTCATGCTTTCATTGCCCATACTCAACAACACACATGGATATGCACTCACTTATTGCTTAGCGAAATGCCATCTTCACTCTTTGGGGCACTGACCATAGTGCCTCAGAAATTCACGCAACTGTTGCACATCATTTGCATTAATTGATATATTTATAGCGTTATAGGCCTATACATGTATACTTTGTACACATAAAAGTCTTACATGTATACTGCAGGCTGCTGAAGTATCTTAAGAAACATATATATATATATACAAATTGTACATGAATAGTACATGTATATTATATATACATGACCTAGCTCTAAGTGACGTTTTAAGTGTTAGAATAGGGCCTACATTCTAAAAATGTGTCAATAAAAGTTAACTATTATAACACTTTTTTGATACTTTTATAAAACTTTTTGCAACATTTTAAGTGTTATAAAAAGTGTCAAAAGATGTGTTTTAAAATGTGTCAGTGAAAGTTATACAGGTATACTATACCACCCTGTCCCTATGAATTGAACTACATAAATGAGTTAACCTTAAGGGGCCTAACTTCTAGGTTTAGGCTACTCTCTCCCCCTAAAATGACAGTGACTATGGCCCTAATATTAGGATGCATTGGCCCTATTCTATAAAATTAAGTCATTAAATGAATGGAGTAAAAGTTCAATACTAAACTAGAAATAAATAAATAAGAAATTAGCATAATAGCATTGCTGTTAAAGTCCTTCTATGCTGTTAAAAGCTAAAAATATAGATTGTTTAATATCTTATTGATTTTTTCTAGCTATTTTGCACTGCACATCAAAGGGACAGCAGGCAATAGACCAAGACACAACGTCTGCCAGACAAATCTGTGTAGTTGGATTATTCATAGATGCATTATTTAGAGTGACGGCTCATTACTACTGGGACTAAAGTGATTGATTTTAAAGTGAATAAAATTGACACGAAATTCACGAATTGAAAACAAATAGTTCAGGTATCGCTTGTCACTGCCGCTCTACTGTTAATGATTTTTTGCTAGTAACAGTTGCTGAAGTTATCCGGCCGTGCCGTGAGCTATTGCGAAATTCACAGATTGCTTAAATTAAACCTGATTATTGTTGTGTCCTTTAAATTGATATCATATTTAACTACGAGAGCTAGTTTTTACAACAGTTATTTCGTTTAAATTTCAGAACCATATGATTTTTATTTATTTTTCATCATACCTTGATATAGCAAGCTTTGTTATACGGTTTAAAAAAGTCAGAACTAGAACTTGGAATGCCCTTGGAGGCATCTTTACAACCACCCTTGCTGGGGGCACGAAAAATGCCCGTAGACGAATTGCCCGTGGAGATTAGCCCGCCGAGAATTGCCCGCCGAGATTTGCCCGCAGTGCAGTTTGCCCGCAAGTGAATTGCCCGCAACGGCCGCGATAGCGAGCGAAAAAAAGAGCGAATGCTTTTTTCCTGCAGCGCATTTGGCCACGCGGCAGATTTTGTCTGCATTGCCTCCCCAATGCTTAGTAACTTTTAATAAAGAGATTTACCCGATCAAACGCTTTGATAGTAACTGCATATCAAATGCATATCTCTCTAGGGGGATGGGGGGGGATTGCAGACAGAATCTAGCTGATAAATGCGCTGCAGGAAAAAAGCACTGCGGGCAAACCTCAGCGGGAAAAAACTCGGCGGGCAAATCTCCACGGGCAATTCGCTCACGGGCAAAATGCACTGCGGGCAAATCTCGGCGGGCAATTCTCGGCGTGCAAATCTCCTGCGGGCAAATCTCGGCGGGCAATTCTCGGCGTACTAATCTCCTGCGGGCAAATCTCGGCGGGCAATTCTCATGGACCCCTTTTTGCTAAGGGTATTTGCGAGACTCGTCACTGACTCAAAGTTAAAAAAATTAATGGGCAAAGAACTAGGAAGCTGTTGATTTGCAATGATGTCACGGGATGAACGATTGAATGATTTTAACCAAAAATGAAAGCTTTTCGCATTTTCGAAATTTTAAGGTTTTTCCCTCCTAACCAAAGTTATCCATCATTTTACAGTTATAGCTGCGCTACTAGCTAAAAAATAGAAAAGTTATTTAAGACCACATACAACACTTATACGACATAATCAGAATAATAAATCCAGGTATTTAAGGATCAGTCAGGTGTATTATTTTATTAGCCAAGCGATAACGACATGTCTAAAACAAGAAACAGACAAAATTTTCAGGGTAAAGCAATCCACCTTTTATAAACGAGGACAAAACTGTTCATAACAAATGACACGTCACAATTATTGTATAGATTAGTGTAAAACTAATATTAACTAGCTTGTGCCCTGGAGCACAATTAGGAACAATGTGTGGTTGAGAAGCAGCAAAGCTGAAGAAACAAAGCAGACCTGAATAAAAAGAAACTTTGTTGTCGTTCATCTAATGACAGGTCCGTTAATTTATTAATAATAAATTTATTTAATCACTAAACAAAATGGTAGGGGTTTGAAAACACAATCGAAGCTAAACCAGCTGCTGAAATACGTGCTGTTACTTTATTAGTCTACAATATCTACTTTGGGAATAAAGAGTAAAATGACTTTATTAATAAACCGTGAAACAACACGAGGGCTGTCAGATATTTGACAAAATTAATGTGGCGAAACAGACAGGACACAAAAACTGGAAATAAAATGGAAAGCCTGTGAGGAGACGCGAGAGAGAGAGAGAGAGAAACGTTATGACTTTGACGAGGGAAAATGGCACAAAACACACAAATTTAACGTAGAATTGACAACGAGAAACAAGAAATATAACAAACAAAATATAGTTAAGAGAAATGGACAGGCAATAACCGAGGGTGAGATTTATAGTGCGTCCGTAAACAGTTTCATAAATATTAGTAAAATAATATAAAGATAGAACAATAAGTTGCGCATAAGCTCCAGCTGTACTCTGCTGCGGTTCAACGATTCTCAGTGCTAAATTAGTGAATAACAGTTTAAGGAATAAAGCGCTTGAATCCAAAGTGCAAACAATTATTAAATACCTTAATTAATAAAAATTTCTGGTTGTAACAAGAAGACAGGCTGTTCTTAGGGCCACGACAATTGCACTGCTAACAATAAAATAAACAGGATTTATTAGTCCCACACATTTCAGTAAGTAGTACGCGGCAAATAATGCCGGACAAAAAGATTAACCAACTGTCTGTTCTTATCAGAAATTCCCATATTTGTATATCATTAAGATATTATATGTGCGGTATTAAGCTGTAACCGACAACAGAATCGTAATTACAGGCAGAGAGAAAAGACAAGCAAAAATTGAAACAATGGAATAAAATGGTAGTTTTTGAGTAAACAGTATAAGTTTAGGGAAATGTAGTGGCGCGGTGTCCAACAAGTTCTTATAATATTTCATATATTTTCAAAATGACTTTTTATTAGGATTTTCATTGACTTTCGAAGCAATTTTAGATTTTTCGAATAGCTGTTTGTAATCAAATTTAAGCAACAGTTTTTAGGCGAACTTAAAGACAAGATTGTGCACGACAGGAAATAGAGATTAAGGGATGCCATTTTCAGAGTCTACTTGTCCAGTCATTATTACTATCACACTACTAAGCATGTTAAGTAGTCAGTTGAGAGAATTCCATTATTGTTTTCGAGGAGCCTCTATTATCAGAACTGCTGCGGCATGCCCGGGTAATAGCCGCCCTGATGAGGCGGCGGCGGAGGCTGGTAAGGCGGCATGCCGGCCACTCCAGGCGGCATCATCGAGTGCGGAGTGTTGGTGAGCATCAGCATGGGATTGCCTGTTGGGGATGGAATTGGCACACATTAATTAATAAATCAAGTCATAATAGTCAACCATAGAACAAAAAACTGACACTGAAAAAAGAAAACCGCGAAGCAAAAAGACTGATGGCACTTTATAAAAAATAAGTTAATTGAATAGCAGATGCTGGAATAATTTGGAAATTTTCTATCGTATTGAAGATTTAGCAGAAAGTCCCGTCAGGACTGACATAAGAGTGTAGGATGCGCTATTCTATTTAGGGCAAGCAAAAAGTTTCAGTAAGTTTCAGTTCTTTACCGTAAAAAAGCATAAAAGTCCACTTTTATGCTACTTTTAACTCAGTAGTATGATCTCTACTTCCTCCCGACTTCCTATTGGCTCATTTATCTCTGCCTGTCGCTACCTGCACTAATAACGAAATGTGACACGTGACTCTATCTTGATACAATCTTAAATTTGCTCGACTCACTGGCTCGAATAACTATTCGTAGATGTGTCAACTCGCAAATAAAATTGTTAAAAAGTAGAGCGTCTCCATTTTTTAGTGGTTTGTCCGCGCAGTGTCTTTAAACTAGAGGTACAGAAGTGAAAGCAAGAAGTGGACAAATCTCAGTCTTAGGGATACGAACTCAATCAAGTTCAGTCAATAAGAGAGCAATAATGAGAGAAGTCACAGTTAGATGGTCGAAACTCAGCCTGGGGGCAGGCCCAATCTGGCTCAGCCAATAAGAGAGCAGTAAGGAGAGAAGTCATAGCTAGATGGACGAAACTCAGCCTGGGGGGGGGCAGGCCCAATCTGGCTCAGCCAATAAGAGAGCAGTAAGGAGAGAAGTCATAGCTAGATGGACGAAACTCAGCCTGGGGGGGGGGCAGGTCTAATTTGGCTCATCCTATAAGAGAGCAATAATGAGAGAAGTCATAGTTAGATGGACGAAACTCAGCCTGGGGGGGGGGGGGGCAGGCCCAATCTGGCTCAGCCGATGATAAAGCAGTAAGAAAAGAGGTCAAAGTCAAGGCCTGTCTGGGACCTAAGGCGCCACGCCACTTCTTTTCTTTCGAGCTCGCTACGTACACGTACTGTATTTGGGTTTTACAAGTTTTCCTGCAATCTTGCTGCTGCTACTGAATGAAGAGTAGTATACAATAAATTACAAAAAGCTGTGAACGGAGCAGAACCCAACCAGAGAAAAAATCTTAAAGAAACGTATAAAATATTTAGTAAAAAACAACTTAAAACCGGCACAGATGCAGTGTTGGATTATTTACTCGAATTGCTGCCGCTAAACATAGAGGAAGGCATCTGAGGAGATAATCCTTGATGAAACTGGGGACCGGCACCCCAGCACAGTGCCGGCTGGTTCAAGTCTTGGATTATCAGACAAGGATTAACGATTAATGTCATTAAATTTGTAAACGAATATCGTTTGAATTAAAATAAACGATCAAAAGTGCTATAAGTAACGATTCGTTTAATAAAATCGATGTTTTGACATAATCCAAAGTTTTCGAGAATGGGGATTATAAACATCTATGGAGTCTAAATATGAGAACGCTGACTGGACACTCCTGTAACCTACAGGGGAATGTAACCTACAAGGGAATTTAATCTACAGGGGAATGTAACATACAGGGGAATGTAACCTACAGGGGAATGTAACCTACAAGGGAATGTAACCTACAGGGGAATTTAATCTACAGGGGAATGTAACCTACAGGGGAATGTAACCTACAGGGGAATGTAACCTACAGGGGAATTTAATCTACAGGGGAATGTAACCTACAGGGGAATGTAACCTACAGGGGAATGTAACCTACAGGGGAATGTAATCTACAGGGGAATGTAATCTACAGGGGAATGTAACCTACAAGGGAATTCCGCACTTACTCGGCATCACAATCGGGTTGCTACCGCTGTCGGCTTTCTCGTCGCTCTCAGCTCGCACAGCCTCGGCCTGCTCGAGCCGCTCCAGCCGAGCCTGGTACTCAGCCATGACCTGCACCATATAGGGCATCGTGTAGTCCATGAGGTTGTACCGCCAGGCCAGCTCCATCACCTTGTCCGGCTTGAGTAAATCGTAGCACTGGTACAGACAGGCGCAGAAGCACTCGGTGAGCTTCTCATCCAGGAACCACTGCAGCAGGGCGGCGGCAAGTTCGGAGTCGCGAGAGTCGGCAGCGAACTGCATGGCGTCCTTGTACAGCCGGTCCCGCTTGCACAGCTCGATGCTCTGGCTGAACCGGTTGTTGCCCTTGTACAGGAAAGCGGCAATGCGCCTGAATTCCAGCAGCTCGTGCTTTTCGCACTTCTGCGCTAGGCCGATGTTGTCGAAATTGTTGAATGCCTCGATGCTGGCGCGAAGGCTCTGGTAGTCTTCCTCGTCGATGTACAGACTGTTCAGGGCTTCGTTGATGTGCTTGTTGTTGTTCTGCTGCACCGCTTTGAGGTAGGGCTTCACCATGGCGATCTTGCCCTCCTTGGAGAAGAAGCTCACCGTGCGGGTGTGGTCCAGGCGTGGGATCAGCACCTGGGATGGTTGGGTTGGGCATGCGGCACACGCTTAGTCCTCACCACAGATACTAAAATAACTAGATGGGCTGCTCGGGCATATATACTTAGTAAAACAGCTTTCTACTTTCAGTTCAGTAGCAAAAAAGAATGCATAAGCTATTTTATAAAAATAAAGACAGTTGAAATGACTTTGTTAAGTTTAGAAGCCCACAAGCTTGCAGGCGTAAACAACTTGCTAATTGGTTCAGCAATGTAAATTAGCCAGTCCACTTAAATTTACATGGCAGCTTTAGGCTGGAATTCTGAGAAAGGCAATAAAATTGGGGCGGGGCGGGGTAGGGGCAGTGTGGAAAGGCGCGGTTGGAGGGTTTAAGCTGGGGAGGGGTAAGAGCCAATAAATGAGCCTTGGCTTTAAAAATACATTAAAATGCTTCTTTTCAACTTACTACTGAACTGAAAGTAGCTTACACGCAAATGTGCTGAGTGGCCCATCTGGTTATTCTAGCATCTGTGGTCCTCACTGAGGATCCACTGACTGACTGACTGATAGACACAGACAGACACAGACAGACAGACAGACAGACAGACAGACAGACAGACAGACAGAGACAGACAGAAAGACATGAAATTCATTACAGGCGGACTCACCTGCAGCAGGTCATTGAGCAGCAGAGGCTTAAAGTCCAGATAGAACTTTATAGCCTTGTAATAGATTTCGATATTAGCGCACTTGGAGATCATCTCCTTAAAGAAGGACTCTCGCCAGGCCTCGGTGGGATGCTTCATCATAGTGAGTATGGCATTATCGAATTCTTCATATTTCTCGTATAGAAACACGAGTTCGGACCACAGGTGGGCCTGCTCGGCGGCGCGCAGCACCTTGGGAATGTTGATGCGGGACCAGAACAGCTCCAGGTGCTCCTTGAGCTTGGCTGGCCGGTACTTGCTGTACAGAATGGCCAGCTCGGTGAACAATCCCATATGGGCGCGGTCGAGCCCGAGGCCGGCCTCGAACAGGGAAATGAGCTCGTTGAACAGGCCCCTGGTCTGGTAGAAGTTGATCAGCTCCTCGAGCTCGTCAGCGTGTATGATGATGTTCAGGCCGCAGATCTGGGCTAGGCGATACTCCTGGCTCTCTAGGCAAGAGAAGCACACCTGGATAATGATGACGAGGTGGGGGGGGGGAGTTTACAGGATGGTAAAAAGTTGTGGTTGATATTGTGATTAACTGGGATATATGAGATGCAGTTTGGAATCGTTCAGCTTAATTTGGGATATTTCAGCTTATTGGGATCTTTCAGCTTAGTTTGGGATCTTTCAGCTTATTGGGATCTTTCAGCTTAGTTTGGGATCTTTCAGCTTATTGGGATCTTTCAGCTTAGTTTGGGATCTTTCAGCTTATTGGGATCTTTCAGCTTAGTTTGGGATCTTTCAGCTTATTGGGATCTTTCAGCTTAGTTTGGGATCTTTCAGCTTATTGGGATCTTTCAGCTGAGCTTGGGATCTTTCAGCTTATTGGGATCTTTCAGCTGAGCTTGAGATCTTTTAACTTAGTTTGGGATCTTTCAGCTGAGCTTGGGATCTTTCAGCTTAGTTTGGGATCTTTTAGCTTATCTTGGGATCTTTTTGCTTATCTTGGGATCTTTTTGCTTATCTTGGGATCTTTTTGCTTATCTTGGGATCTTTTTGCTTATCTTGGGATCTTTTTGCTTATCTTGGGATCTTTTTGCTTATCTTGGGATCTTTCAGCTTCGTTTGGGATATTTTAGCTTAGCTTGTGATCTTTCAGCATAGTTTGGGATCTTTTAACTTAGTGTGGGATCTTTCAGCTTAGTTTGAGATATTTCAGCATAGTTTGGGATCTTTCAGCTGAGATTGGGATCTTTTAGCTGAGTTTGGGATCTTGCAGCTTGGTGTGGGATCTTACAGCTAAAATGGAGTTTTCTAGCAAGTAAAAAAGCTGCTGGCTATTGAATTATGTAAAACAATTTCCATCGAGTAGACAATGACTCGCCTCTTTCCAAGTTTTTGTAGAATTAGCCTTCCTAGCGGACTCGACGGCGCTCTGGAACTCGCCCAGTTTAACCTGGGTGATGGCCAGCCTAGCGTAATTAGACACGTTGCTATAGAGAATCTTGGCGGCCTCGTACATCTCCTGGTCGAAGCACCTATCGGCAACTTCGGCAATTTTGGCATGATTAGGCGAGTTGATGTACTCTTCCATGTCCGCTAGGCGACCGGTTTTGGCGTAGGCAAACACCAGCTCGGTCTCGATGAAGGACTCCTTGGCCTTTTTGCGAGCCATGAGCAGGAACTTCACTAGGTCTTCCCAGTGCCCGGTCTCGCCGGCAACTCGAACAACGTCCACATAGCAACTGGGATCGTTGGCCTTGATGAAGCTGTCAATGGCCTCTTTGACGAAGCCTTCTTCGAGTTGAGCGCTGGCTAGCTGGGACCACACTGCCGGCTCGTTGCACTTCTCGGCAAATTCGTAGGCTCGATCGAGGTTGCGGATGTGCTCGATTAGCACCTGTGAGAAGCGAATTTTATCGGGGCGGGTTTGGTTGCTATGCGGATGTGCTCGATTAGCACCTGTGAGATTCGAACTTAACTGGGGGTTTAGTTGCTATATAACGGATGTGCTCGATTAGCACCTGTGAGACTGCGGAATTGATTGGGAGGTTAGTTGGGATGCGGATGTGCTCGATTAGCACCTGTGGGGACGAGTATTCGATTTGGGGTTTAGTTGTTATGCGGATGCGCTCGATTAGCACTTGTGGGGACGCGGATTCGTTTAGGAGTTTATCCTAATATAATCGTCCAATCAATAACGCACCTTAATGGCGCTCTCGTTAACTTCAAATTTCTTGAATACGGCGAAAGCCTCCTCAAACAGCTGATTGCTGATGGCAATCTGGGCAATCTCAGGTGCGTCGAAGTTCTCCAGCTTAGTGATGTACTCCATGACCCGATTGCGGTCGGCTTTGATGGCGGTGAGGATCAGTAGGTTCTGCAGATTGCGATGATCCGAGAACACCGTATTGTCCAGCACAATTTTTTCCAACAACTCGATAAGCTCGTTGGGCAGGTCGGCAGCCATGAAGGATTTTACGCTAACGGAGATCTCCTCAGGATCGTTTGTCTCGGAGAGAGCGGTTTGCACCACCTGGGATAGGAATTTTAACATATTAATTATCCAGACTGATTATAATTAGCCTCGCTAACACAGCAATTAGCCTTGGCTGTTTATCATTTATAATTAGCCTCGCTAACACAGCAATTAGCCATAGCTGTTTATCATTATAATTAGCCTCGCTAACACAGCAATTAGCCATAGCTGTTTATCATTTATAACTAGCCTCGCTAACACAGCAATTAGCCTTGGCTGTTTATCATTTATAATTAGCCTCGCTAACACAGCAATTAGCCATAGCTGTTTATCATTTATAACTAGCCTCGCTAACACAGCAATTAGCCTTGGCTGTTTATCATTTATAATTAGCCTCGCTAACACAGCAATTAGCCATAGCTGTTTATCATTTATAACTAGCCTCGCTAACACAGCAATTAGCCTTGGCTGTTTATCATTTATAATTAGCCTCGCTAACACAGCAATTAGCCATAGCTGTTTATCATTTATAACTAGCCTCGCTAACACAGCAATTAGCCTTGGCTGTTTATCCTACGTAATAATTAAAACCCCTTGCGAAATAATTACCTTTACTTTCACATTACTGAACCTCGAATGCTAATTAATTCAGCCTAAATAAAAACTAGCTTTTTAAATGTGTGAATTAGATTAGCGATTCATTAACAGCTGTACAGACCTGATCAATCAGCTGCCTCCGATAGACGTTGTCCTCCTGCAGCACGCGGGCCCACAGAGCCTCATCCTTGCGCTTAACCAGATACCTGGCCTGCGATTTGAACAGAGAATTCTCGTTGCACACTCGGATGAGGTCGTCGTCGCACTGGCCCCGCTCGTAGGCGATACAGGACAGGTGAGGGTCGCGCTTCTCAGTGTACTTGCCAATCACCCGGGAATCGTAGAACCGGTTCTCCCTGAGGAACCGCTCCGGATTGTTATTAGCGTCGATGTAGATCTTGGCCAGGGCATTGTGCGTGGCCGGCTCCTCCGAGCCCTCATGCACCCGGTGCTCCAGCCAGGGTAGCAGCAGTTTCAATCGGTTGCGCTTCTCCACTTCGGCAACGAGTTCGTCCGTTGAGAATTGGCCGCGAACAACCAGGATGAGCTGCTTGATCACGTCTTCGGCGCAGTCGACGTCCAGTAGGCCGCCCACTACTACCGGAAGACGGCTTGGGTTCACCTGCGACAGGTATTGTGAGAATTATGGAGATTATTCTCAAGGTGAAATAGAGGACGATTCTTAAGGTGAGATAGAGGATGATTCTCAAGGAAAATATAGAGGATATTCTAAAGGAAGATGGGGGCGATTCTCCAGGGGAGATTGAAGACGATTCTCAAGGGGAGATAAAGGGCCATACATGCGCAACAGTCGGCCGAGTCGGCCGATCCGGCCGACCGATTTGGCGGCCAACCAAGGAAGTCGCAAAAATGCCAACCCGAAAAAACACAGAGTAGTAGTACTAAGTAGCTGACGAGGCATTTTGGCTTTATAAGACAGTCATAGTTACTCCTGCCGTTTACCCAAAGTTGCGTTAATTTTGCTTTCGGGTTTTTTTACATGTAAGTCGCATTTTTGGCCAAAAACAACGTCGCATTTTTGTTAAAACTAAGTCGCATGGCCGACCGAAATTTGGAGGTTGCGCATGTATGTAAAGGGCGATTCTCAAGGGGAGATAAAGGGCGATTCTCAAGGGGAGATGAAGGGCGATTCTCAAGGGGAGATGAAGGGCGATTCTCAAGGGGAGATGGAGGGCGATTCTCAAGGGGAGATGGAGGGCGATTCTCAAGGGGAGATGAAGGGCGATTCTCAAGGGGAGATGGAGGGCGATTCTCAAGGGGAGATGAAGGGCGATTCTCAAGGGGAGATGAAGGGCGATTCTCAAGGGGAGATGAAGGGCGATTCTCAAGGTGAGATGGAGGGCGATTCTCAAGGGGAGATGAAGGGCGATTCTCAAGGGGAGATTGAAGACGATTCTCAAGGGGAGATGAAGGGCGATTCTCAAGGGGAGATGAAGGGCGATTCTCAAGGGGAGATGAAGGGCGATTCTCAAGGGGAGATGGAGGGCGATTCTCAAGGGGAGATGAAGGGCGATTCTCAAGGGGAGATGGAGGGCGATTCTCAAGAGGAGATGGAGAGCGACTCTCAAAAAGAAATGAATGACTTCGGAAGTTAATTTACAGCTAAAGAGCGATTCTTAGAACCATTCGATAGCCCACCTTTTGCACGTAGATCTCAATGTACTTTTGCAGACTGTTGCGGTACAGGTAGAGCACCAGGTCGTGCACAAAGTCGAACCGGTCGCACACGATGATGAGCGGCAGCTGGTCGGTCAGCTTGGCCTCCTTCAGAAAGTTCTTTACCCGCTCGGCCTCGTAGACGCTGGACTCGCGAACGATGCGTTCGACCTCTTTGAACTGGGAGGTCTTGCAGGCGGCCTGGATGTACTTGAAGTGCACCTCCGGGTCCTGGCTAAAGTTCACAATACTGCCAAGGAAGTAGAACAGGCCCTCGTAACTTTTGAATTGTTCGAATATCTCGATTAGGGCGGCGGCGCCAAGCTGCTCGTGGTATTTCGAGGCGATTTGTACGCACACCTGGGTAATAGTGGGAGGATGAGGGATTAGTCTATTTTTAGTTATCGTTTTAACTACTTTCCATTCAGTAGCAAGCACAGAAAGTGGTAACTATTTTTTGCCTAGGGCAAACTAAATTTGCAAAATCGATTTTAGAAGAGTCACGTGATATCAGTGCAGGCACAGTGTACATCAGTCAGCGTGGCAGATAATGTACATGGCGACAAAAACCTCTCCCCAGCCAAGGGGCGAGCGATAAGGTGGGGCAATAAAATGGGGACAGAGAAGCGACAGGGCCGCAGAGTTTGCTTGGAATGGCGCGAACGATAAGCAGATAAATGAGCCTATAGGTCGGGAGGGAGAAGAGATCATACTACTGACTGGTCAGTAGCACCACAGCGAACACGATGACATATTTACCTGCAGATTCTGTCTAATATTAGCCTGCAGCATAGCTTTCAAGCATTCAAGCGAGTCGTCAACGCTCAGATTGCCAAAGTAGTTGACCAGCCACTCCGGGTTGAGCATGTGGGTGTGCACCACGGCCCGCTTGATGTCGTACAGGTCCGTGTAGTGCTCCAGCGCCCGCTGCAACAGGCCGGCCTTCTCGCACAGGCTGGCAACGTGAGCCTTGTCGTAGTGCGAGAACATCTGGTTGCCAAGGATGGCGTCGGCCACCTGAGGCGCGGACATGAGGTTCATCTCTAGCAGGCGAGTCTGCAGGTGACCCTCGCTAGGCCGATTGTTCTTCAGAGCGTCTAGCAAGAAGCTGGTGCACTGTTGCACTAGATTCTGCTCCATGAAGACGTCAACAATGAGGCTGATATCGGCCAGCGGTTCGTCGTCTTGGACCAGCATCTGGGCGAACTGCAGGCCCTGCTCGTGGTTGATGCGCATCAGGTTGCGCAGCAGGAAGATGTAGTCGGGCGAATAGCCGACCTGTTGAGAAGGGGGGAATGGGGAAAATAATGTTGCTAATCGAAGGCTAAAGCTGCCGTTCAAAATTCATTAACTTAAAATGGAAGGCTCCATTCTTTTTCCTCGGTTCTTTTCAGAGTTGGATTCCTAAACCAGCTAATGTCGAATCTTGTCACACTGCGTGACCCATCCAGAGCTTTACTCTTGAGCCGGCTAAGGCTGTTTCCTGACACCACAGTACCCGGTTCATTAAGGACTCGAATCAGATCTTTGAGCCTTGCCCAATTAGGACTTGATCCTTGACCCAGTGCTCGACCTACTTTAGAGCTCGATCCTTGATCCAGTGCCCGACCCACTTTAGAGCTCGATCCTTGACCCAATGGCTGACCCACTTTAGAGCTCGATCCTTGACCCAGTGCCCGACCCACTTTAGAGCTCGATCCTTAACCCAATGGCTGCCCCACTTTAGAGCTCGATCCTTAACCCAGTGGCTGACCCATTTTAAATCGGATCTTTGATCCTGTGCCCGACCCATTTTACGACTTGATCCATGACCCAGTGCCCGACCCACTTTAGAGCTCGATCCTTGACCCAATGGCTAACCCACTTTAGAGCTCGATCCTTGACCCAGTGCCCGACCCACTTTAGAGCTCGATCCTTAACCCAGTGGCTGACCCATTTTAGAGCTCGATCCTTGATCCAGTGCCCGACCCACTTTAGAGCTCGATCCTTGACCCAATGGCTGACCCACTTTAGAGCTCGATCCTTGACCCAATGGCTGACCCACTTTAGAGCTCGATCCTTGACCCAATGGCTGACCCACTTTAGAGCTCGATCCTTGACCCAATGGCTGACCCACTTTAGAGCTCGATCCTTGACCCAATGGCTAACCCACTTTAGAGCTCGATCCTTGACCCAGTGCCCGACCCACTTTAGAGCTCGATCCTTAACCCAGTGGCTGACCCATTTTAAATCGGATCTTTGATCCTGTGCCCGACCCATTTTACGACTTGATCCATGACCCAGTGCCCGACCCACTTTAGAGCTCGATCCTTGACCCAATGGCTAACCCACTTTAGAGCTCGATCCTTGACCCAGTGCCCGACCCACTTTAGAGCTCGATCCTTAACCCAGTGGCTGACCCATTTTAAATCGGATCTTTGATCCTGTGCCCGACCCATTTTACGACTTGATCCATGACCCAGTGCCCGACCCACTTTAGAGCTCGATCCTTGACCCAATGGCTAACCCACTTTAGAGCTCGATCCTTGACCCAATGGCTGACCCACTTTAGAGCTCGATCCTTGACCCAATGGCTAACCCACTTTAGAGCTCGATCCTTGACCCAGTGCCCGACCCACTTTAGAGCTTGATCCTTAACCCAATGGCTAACCCACTTTAGAGCTCGATCCTTGACCCAGTGCCCGACCCACTTTAGAGCTCGATCCTTAACCCAGTGGCTGACCCATTTTAAATCGGATCTTTGATCCTGTGCCCGACCCATTTTACGACTTGATCCATGACCCAGTGCCCGACCCACTTTAGAGCTCGATCCTTGACCCAATGGCTAACCCACTTTAGAGCTCGATCCTTGACCCAGTGCCCGACCCACTTTAGAGCTCGATCCTTAACCCAGTGGCTGACCCATTTTAAATCGGATCTTTGATCCTGTGCCCGACCCATTTTACGACTTGATCCATGACCCAGTGCCCGACCCACTTTAGAGCTCGATCCTTGACCCAATGGCTAACCCACTTTAGAGCTCGATCCTTGACCCAGTGCCCGACCCACTTTAGAGCTCGATCCTTAACCCAGTGGCTGACCCATTTTAAATCGGATCTTTGATCCTGTGCCCGACCCATTTTACGACTTGATCCATGACCCAGTGCCCGACCCACTTTAGAGCTCGATCCTTGACCCAGTGCCCGACCCACTTTAGAGCTCGATCCTTAACCCAGTGGCTGACCCATTTTAAATCGGATCTTTGATCCTGTGCCCGACCCATTTTACGACTTGATCCATGACCCAGTGCCCGACCCACTTTAGAGCTCGATCCTTGACCCAGTGCCTGACCCACTTTAAAGCTCGATCCTTGACCCAGTGCCCGACCCATTTTTCGACTTGATCCATGACCCAGTGCCCGACCTACTTTACAGCTCGATCCTTAACCCAGTGGCAGACTCATTTTAAGACTTGATACTTGACCCAGCGCATGACCCACTTTAGAGCTCGATTTTTGACCCAGTGGCAGACTCATTTTAAGATTTGATACTTGACCCAGCGCATGACTCATTAGGCCCATTTATAACCTACATGTGAGAAGCAACCAACAAGGGCCCAAATCATGACCTTAAGACCGAGCCTGACCTATTAACAGACCCTAAATTGGCCATAAGCCTCAAGACCAACTGTTAGTCTCACCTTCTTGGCGTAGAGCACAATCTTCTGGAACTGCCCAGTCTCGGCAAAGCACTGAATGACCTTGTGGGGCACATTGGCTCTCAGGTAGACGCTCAGAGCCAGTGTTGGATCAGTCTGTTTCACCAGGTCGCCAAGCTCCTCAGAGCATTCCAGCTTGTCCTCTTTCAACCATTTCTCAACAACCTGTTTGCGACCCTGCTGCAGCACTGGTCGGCACAGCTCCAGGCTCTCGTATTTGTTCAGCTGGCCCTGGTCTAACAGGATGGTGAAGTACTGCAGCATTGGCGAAGTAGTGCCAGGCTGCACTGGCACCTGCTGAAATCGCTGAATAGTTTGCGGCGTACGCAGGATACCCTTTGGCGCGCTGGCGGCCACTTTGGCCGCTTCGGAGTAGTTGCCCTGCTGGAACAGGGCGTTGAATTTGCGCAGGAACAGATCGTCCGCGCCTTGAAGGTTGTTGCGCGAAGCCAGCTTCAGGGCCAAATCGGGATTTTGCAGATTGTTGGTCACGTAGCCTAAGGTGAGAGTGCCAGGTGTTAGGTTAATTAGCTAGATTAATTTGAAGTGACCACCAACGGATCAAACATCTTTATTGAAACCGCCGCAACCCCCCCCCCTCAGTCCGAACTCTTTAAAGTGACCGCAAACAGATCAAGCATCTTCATTGAAACTGCCGCCAACTCCCTTAGCCCGACTCTTTGAAGTGACCGCCGACAGATCAGTCTCGATAAAACTGCCGCCAACCCCCCCCTAGCCCGACTCTTTGAAGTGACCGCCGCAAATCAAACATCTTCATTGAAACTGCCGCAAATCAAACATCTTCATTGAAACTGCCGCAAACCCCCTCAGCCCGACTCTTTGAGCTTAAGGTGACCGTCGCAAAAAACTGTTTTATTATAAAATTACCGCCAACCACTCGAATGCCTAAAGAGCTAAACAGTTTAAAAACAGATTCAAACTAACCGATAACATTGTCCTCATCCATGCTGACACTGAGCACTTGGCCTTTCCTATTAACGCCCATTATACCGCCGCTGGCTTCGTGCGGTACGGTGACAAAAATAGTCTCGCTACTGATCCGGTTCATATAGAGACAGGTGGCCGTGTCCAAGTCGTACAGGTGAATATAGCCGTACTTAGTGACCATGTAGATAACGCCGTGCTTAGAAGAGGCTTGCATAGCAACGGGAAAATCCGAAGTGGCCTCGGGTGGGAAGAACAGATCTACCTGCTTCTTCGGATAGGGCTGATTGCCAGACGGTGGCTGGCCAACTTCAATAATGTGCAGCTTGGCTCCCTGCAGGCCTCTATTGGCGAAGCAGAACAGATTAGACGGCTGGGCATTGGCTTCGACGCGGAATTCCATAAACACGCCGGCGTGGCCTTCTATTGGCTGGGAGACGCGGCGCTCGACGCTATACAGCTGCATAGCTCCAGCCACGCGATTCTGCTGGGCCGATATGCCTATGATTAGCAGCCATTTCTGGCTATTGTCGCACCTGTAGTTAATTATCTGACAGCCGGACAGCGAGGCATGCCTATCGAACATCTTCACTGGAGTCGAATCGCCCTCCAGACTCCAATGATAAGCGGCCGTCTCCGTCACTAAAGCGATAGTATTGACAGTAATCCAACGCCAGAAGGTGACCTCTTCGGTCATGGCGTGCGATTTGATTTTCGATTTCAATTCGATGTTGAATATTTGCAAACTCTTGCCGGCCTTCAGCGCGATCACTTTGCTAACGGGATTCATGATGGCACTATCGGCCGATATTGGCCGCCTAGTAGGATTATTGTGATCGTTCATGTCCACAATCACTACTTGGGCGGTTTCGCCAACTTTCTCTCGGATGCAGATGAACCGATCCGACTCCATGGTGAGGGTGGAGAACCCGATGCTGGCATTGTTGATGCCGATGTTTTGCAGCTGGGTTGAATAAAAATGAGTTCGAATTATTTGCAATTGAGGCATCAAACAGAAACACTTGTGCGACTTAGAACATGAAAGGCAAGGACAAATCAAGCATCGAACTTACACATAATGTCAGCCAAGTAAGCCAAAGGAAAATAAAAGTACTTATTCTCATTTTTATCAGCATCAATCTATGCTAATAATACCCATCCTTATCTACTATACAAAGTAGCTATTTGCTATCCTAAGTTACTTTTCATACAACAGTCCCTCTTTTCTTTGCTCTGATGTTAAAAAGGTTTGGCTAAAAAAAGTTATTCTAAACTTTTTAGCTACTTAGGACTTCATATATAGGATAAGGGTATAAAGCTCAATAAAATAAATGCTTGCCCTAATAATATAATAACAATAACAATAATAAAGTCATTGTAGAGAAGTTCTGAATAGATTACTTTATAATTTAATTGTTATCAATTAAAACATTGAAAAGCAAGCTGAGGACCTGGGATTCCAAATGTTAGGCTCCAAAAGCATAGAAACTGGTAGAAGTCCCACAGAACTTTACTTTTTGAAACATCAAATATTTTAGTTGTTTTGGCCTTGTCTAAGATAATAGAAATTCCATATACCTAACTAGCATAACTGTAGATGTGCACATTAAATTCAAATTGGTGCCAAAATGTGTAACTGGAACTAAAACAAAATATTAACAAAATGATAACACAATTACCAAAATACAATACAATAAAATCTATAAACTTAGTTTAGGCCATCATTAGTCTTGATAATAACTTACAGGGGTAATTGCCATAGTCAGGAAGGTGGCCTTTTTGTAGGAAATTCTAGTGCAGAAAGTAAGTCTAGCATCACACTACCTAATGCAGTGTAACAGAAAGTGGTCAAGCTCTACAGAGTCTACACTGCCTAACATAGACAGCACAATGTATAATAGCATATATAAAAAGCATTAATGTATAGCATATATAAAAAAGCATATTTTGCATAATACCAAGTGGGAAAATAAATTATACAAATCTTTACAAAAAAGTTTTTTCTATAACTATTATTCCTTGTTTTTAGATTTATATTTGTACAAGCTATTGAAACTGATAGATTTTGAACCTAGGGAATTCCAATCCCTGGAACTATTTTGCATATATTCTGAAGTCTGAGGCCATACTCAATCAAAAACTTTTTAATAGTTAGTAGGATATAGGTAAATATAAAGTGGAGTTTGAAGCAAACATTTGATATTATTGGCTGGGGTGCTGAATGTCAAGGATTGAATGTCAAGCAATTCTATCTGACTCTAAAACATATATTGACAAGCTTTGGCCTTTGCCTTTGACTTTCCTTACATCCCTTGGATCCTTTGAAACTTTTATCTTCTCTTACTGTTTCCTCTCTTCTTTCTTCTCTTCCCTTTCACCTCTTTCTTCTCTTTTCTCTACTTCTCTCTCCTATGGCTCTCTGCTCTTTCATGTATTTACTCTCTTTCTCCTCTCTACTCTTTCTTCTCTCATCTCACTTTTCCTCTCTACCTTCTTCTCCCCCTCTCTCTCTTATTGTCCTCACCTTCTTATCTCTCCTATTATTTTCTTTCTTTTCTTTTATCCCCTCTGTTGCCTCTCCTTTCTTTTTGAATTGTCTATTCTTTCTTTCCACTCTCATCTGCCCCTTAGCCATAAGCTGGATTCTTTATCTGGCCCTTAAGATAAAAGTCTACCCATATGCTTAGAAAGCCAGTTTGTAGGACATAGTACTCTCATGGTTGTTCTTATGCTTTGATCATGTCATCTTTCTTGCCAATTTGTAGCACTAAATGGAATTTGTGTATCTTCAGCTCTACTGCAATTTGCATCAGTCTAATAACCAAGGAAGCATGCATTTCTTAGGTTAGGAGGCCATTTAACTTATAAAGTAATTTTAAAAGAAACTTGCTAGATTGCCTTGATTTGCAAATTGCCAATTTAGTAATAAAAAATGACTATTAGCATAGCTTATGGTTTGACTATATGTTCAATTGTTTTAGAATTCATAAGTAACTATGTGAAAATATAGAACTAGAAGTTTGACACATACCACATTGACATGGCATAGATCCAAAATTGTTAGTTTCTGCTATGATTAGAAAACTTGTAGAGCTAAATATAGCATTGGTTTTTATTTATAGTGTATTATTAAATATAGTGCTAGGCACAATGTTCAAAAAAGTATTGGTAAAAAGTACCAATCTAATACCCTTTTTAAAAATCACCAATAGCTGCAAAGAGTCTAATACCCAAATTTAAATATCATTGATATCCTAATTCTGAAAGTGCAGCCCATTTAGGCAAAGGAATTTTTTGCAAAAGACACTTAAACAAAAGTGAATTTTTAGTTTATTAAAACATATTTTTGGCAAAAGAAAATGACTACTTTGGTAAAAAGATAAGCTATTTATAATTGCAAATATACCACATTGGTGATTATAGGCCTTTTTAGGTTTAATAAATTATTCATTGACTTGACTTGCCTTTTCAATTAGTAAATTTAAAAACTCATGACTTAGCTAATAGCTATATTGTGCATATGCAAAGTGCAATTGATAGATTAGGAATGATAAAGTGGTTTTTCAGTTCTAGTTCCTAAATTATATTTTGACATCCCACTATAATAGAATGGCATCTAAAAATTCTATTAATTGAATAATAAAATTGACATTGAATAAAAAGGGTAATTAGTTGTTTTGCCATAAAAAATTTAGACCATGGACATTTTGTCTTTAGACCACTTTCCTATAGACTATTTTACCCATAGATTGTTTTGGCCATGGGCATAGACCATTTTGCCTCTAAGCAAATTGAATTAGTTTGGCCAAGGTAGTAGTAGCAAATGCCTAAACTTAAAGAAATTTGACATTTTTATACTATTCATGTTTATAATATATTGCATTGCTTACCCATACTCAGGAAAGTGTCACGTGTGCGCGGGAACATTTTTCAGCATATTTTTGGTGTGCGCTGTGTGCGAAGCTAAAATATGAATTTGTGCGCCGAGGTATACATTTGTTTATTGACAAATACATAGCTAACTAATGCGCCGTAGCACTAAAAACTCGGTAAAAGTCCAATTAAAACAAAACTAAAAAAACGGATAAATTTTCGTACCTTATGTAGGCTTTTTTTAACTCAAAACTTTTGCTTTTTTTAGCTCACATAGAAAATTCTCAAAAGAAATAGCTTTAACTTAATGTTAATTTAGTCTTAATGGTAAAATCCCATTTTGAATTTTATTATTCGTTTCACTTACCAAGATACAACAATTTTTATTGATATGCTTGGAAAACGTAATCTTAAAGCATATTTTACACACTGCATATGCAGATTATACATTTAGGTGACTCATTGTGAGCTAAATTTTTCTGATCAGGTTTTGCTGTGCGCAACTGTGCACTAAAAACTTCTGCTAAGCCTTTGTTGTGCGCCGTGTGCGCCATTTCGCACATATTTTTCATTGATGTGCGCCAGAAGTTTTTGCCATAATGTATACCTTCCTGAGTGTAGTTGCTTACTAAATAAGAAATTAATTAAATATTTTATTCTTTTTGTATTTATGGTTTTACCTTGCTTGTAACTAAACTTTTTCACCCTTTGATTGAAATGGCGATAATGCTTTTGAAAGGAATGACTTTCCTAGAAAAAAACTTGCAATAATTTACAATTATAATAACTTCTGTTGTAGCAACAACGAAGAGCTTGCGTGCACGGCCGCCGTTCACGTAAGCTCAGAATTGCGTGCACGGCAGAGCTATATCTTATAGGCTTATACAGTAAGTCATATACTATTCGAATTAATATTCAAGTTAACAAAAAAACAATTAATTAAGATTACATTTGCAGTCCATGGTGTATGGGGGATAAAACATTATAAAACAATATAGTAAAAATATTTTTTAATTAGGTTTGCCAATGCCAATGCGTGGATTTAAGGGCCCCAGTCCCGGCCAATTGCCGGCTGCCGTGCACGCAATTACAACACTAGGTGTACGGCTGCATACATGCAAATAAAGCACTAGGTAGATAGCCGCCGTGCACGCAATTCTGAGCTTACGTGAATGGCTGCCGTGCACGCAAGCTCTTCGTAGCAACAACATATTTTGTTATATATCTTATTATTATACTAAAAATGAAAATCTTGCTTGCTTGCAGATATAACTATATAATATCTTTATAGTCTATTATAAAGTTTCTTTTTTTCATTTTGAATTTTTTAAACTCTTCATTGAGGCCTAGTCAATCTTAACAAATTATTTGATATAATTACTAGCTTTAGACAAATGGTCACTGTGAAACTAAAGTATTTTTGTCTTTATTGACTTTTACTAAAAATTAATTTGCCAAATGGGTTGAAACCAATTCTGATACTTTATTATAATACTTGGTTTTTACAAAATGCAATCTTTTAAAAAATATAAAGGCATAATTAAATTAAGCTTTTACAGACCTTTCCCTAGTCCTAGATTTGGCCCTACAGTTTAAAGATGATTTTTAATACTAATTTTCGCAGGCTATGATAGTATGATTAAGGAAATTTTGAAGTATCGATATTGTATTTGACTAGCTGTCTAAAAAGTGAAAAATAACTAATAAGCAAGCATTATTTTTGCACACAAGAAATATCTAAGTTGAAGGCAAAGGAAATGATTATATTCTACATACAGAAACTCTTAAAATGTGAATAGTGATAGATTTTAAAAAGCACAAACGAAATCCCAGTAAAATTGTACAAATTAAATCGCATGATTCAGTGAACAAAACAAATTGTTGTTTAATGTTTCAAAATACTTACTTGAAAATGCTCCTGAAATTTTATGGGTATAGGCTGCGCCATTGACTTTTTTTCGATGAAGCAAACAATTTATTCTAGACCTTAAGCATTAAATGACTTTTTAACAAAAGAATCTTAACCAACAAAGTTTCTAAAAATAAAAAATGCGCAAAAATTAGAAAATTTGTGCGTCGATCTCGCCATTTAAATTATCGAAAACCCACGTAAAGAAGAAAAAACAAAAATTACAAAAGAAGTACAAGAATTAACAATAAAAATGCTTTTTTAATTTTTCCAAATGTACTTAGTTTTTTATTAAATAAATTTCGAATGCACTGCAGCGTAAAAAATTGTCATGCTCATTTATTGTAGCGCTTATTTTATGATTATTTTAGTCTGGGTATACTTTTTGTGCAAAAGTTATGGCAGGGACCCAACTGTACATAAAATCACACGAACTCTAAGATCGTGTAAATTTTTAGGAGGTCGATTTCCTTGAAAAATACACTTCCAGAGATAGAAAAAATCTTTTTTCATCACATCAATGATACGTGGTCCTTAATTGTTATGGAACAGAATAATAGAACTTTTATTGCATATTAGTAAGTAGTACTAATATGGCTCAAGCTAAACCACAGGAGCTAAACAGCCTGTTTGGCCAATACAAGTTAATCTATATATTTTTGTTTGCTGCATGATAATAATTTTTTGTTATACAATCGAGAATTTGTTGAACTTTCATGAATTTGCACGATTTTAAATTAATTTTGCGGTATTTAAAGCAAAAGCGGTCAAAAGCATAATGGAGCATGTCAGAGAACATGCCGAAGTACGTAGATGCGCAATAATAATTGATTAGTACGAGAAAAACGAGTTTAGCATCTGGTCGGTATAAAATGGTCGGTATAAGTTAATATACATTTTATTTTTACCTAGGTTGGTAGGGACCAACTCAATACTCATACGGGAGTTGAGTAGTCAGTCCCCTTGTTTGTATTGTATAATGAAAGCATTATAATGTTTTCTTATAATTTATTCAATTTTTTTATTCACGTTGATCAGCATTTATATAATTAAAGGAGGGAACATGCACATTATATTGATTACTATTGCAGCTGAGGCACTCGTACATGTACTTGCACTAATGTTACATAATACATGTACATGTACCAAAAACCTGCATATATTCAGCTCATCATGAATTCAAGTGAGAATAGATATTAAGAAATGAAAGAATCCCTCTGGTCTCAGGAAACGTCACACAGCACTACTATAGGTATAGCTGTACATGTGCATCTACATGTTATGTGTACCTACGTACATGTACATGTAGCGCATGCATGTGCATGTATAACAACAATAGGATCCACAATTGGGAACCCGTGCTGTCACTTGCAACGGATATAACTTCGGACTTCTCAAAGAAAGAAAATTTTGTGGATTTACATGTAGTGGTGACGTTGTCAGTTGAGGTAGCCCCGACAAGGGCCGTTTTAGTGAAAGCAGTGCTAATCTACGACGTATTATATTGTTAATTTAATGGTCTCGTACTTTAACGTCTGCTTAAAGTAATGCCCAAAGAATTTTAAACAATATTGCGTGCGTTTGTAAAGCCTATGTACAATGCGATCGATAATTTCTGTTTTCAAGTTGGTTTTTTCTCGCCGGCCAATAGATCAAAAGCCGCGCATAAATTATGCTAGCCTGAAATTAAGCTCTCCTCGAGCACCCACCCCCAGCCCTGTCTTTATCAGTCCCCCAGTGGAAAAGACAACGTTGATCCAACGGTGTTTCAACGGAGGTATGTCACAAAAGCGTTGGGAACAAAAAAAGTTTGTCTTTGTACCCAAAATGGCTCGTAAGCAATTAAAAAAGCTTTTATTTTGCTTACTGAGCCAATATTTCATTTTTTGAAGTGCGTTGTGAAACCGTTGTAAAACCGTTGTGATTGCTCTTCGTTGAATTGCCGTTGTTTCTCAACGGTAAACCAAATTTCCCAAAAAGACTGTGAGTAAAACTGAGGTCAGGGAATTGTGTAATAACTCTAGAACTAAGTTGGATTTGCTCTACACAGTACGTATTATGTAAAGTGTTTTCTTTTTGGCAACTACTGTGCAGTTTTTTGTTAATAATTAGTAGACAAAATTGGTTTGATAAACTTATATGTTGCAAAGCATCACGACGCACGTCTATTTTATATAGTACCAATATTGTTTTGCAATTTCTGTTTGGAGCAGGAGAATGTGGATTTTTGTCATACTTGTTATTTTGATGGTCTGTTTAGCATATAGTTTCCTCCGATTTTCATGCTCACGTGTTTTATTTTGTGGATGGCTTGTATTGCAGATCCTTTGCAAACTTCACTTTTGAATTAGCTGGCTAGCTATCTTTTTATGTCATTATGATTAACTCACATGCTATGCATGTTTCAAAATTGTTTTTTCTTTTTTTTAGTTGCATAAATGTACACAACACACATGGCTTGGCAACAGTAGAAGTGCAATGCCTAATTGTTCTTTGCAATTTAACCCAGCAAGCATGACAGTATATAGCTTTACCTTTAACCCACTATATCTTTACTTTATTTAGGGCTTTTATGGGCTATAGCCTAGGAACATATCAATTATTAGCTACTATGTGTGTGTAGATCAATTCCTCAAATGCCAGGTAGATGCTGTGTTTTCCTTGTTATATATTTGCTATATTTGTATAACTATTTTGTATTGTAGGCCATATTACTATAGCTATGTCATAGCTATATATATTAGCTATAAATATTTATATGCTTTAGCTAGTGCCTGTGCAGTGCCAGGTATATATAGAAATAAAAGAATGTAATTGTTTATAATTATTCATGGTAAATATAGTATGAGTATAGTATAGTATTATTTGCCAATTACTATAAGATATTGTGATATAAATGATTTTACTTGTGAATTATTTTTCAGATGTCCAAACGTAACTTTGCTAGAAAAGTGCTTCAGGGTTGTTTAGAGGAAATTGAAGTAGAGCAGCTTCAAAAAGCATCTGAACCCATTAACCAAGATCAAGCCCAAGGCAATAATCATCAACAAGATGAAGAATTCATTCAAGCTGAAGAATACGACACTGACTTTCTTGGCAACAGTCAGGGCAATCCAATGGATAATAGTGAATCAGATGAAGACCTTGTAGAAGAGGATCAAGATATACCTGAAGTTGAAGATGCTACGCCAGAGCTAACAATTGAGCAAGAACTGCTTCTATTTTATATACTTTTTAATGTGTCACGCTCTGCTATGGCTTGGATCCTTGCCTTTTTAAATCGCAAGGGTATTTCAGTTCCAAAGTCTGTATATGGCTTGAAAAAGCATTCTGCTAATTCTTCTTATTATTCTATTATTGCTACTGAAGGAGACTTTTTCTATGTATCAATGGCCAAAAATTTGGAATTTTGTGTTAGCAATAATTATTTTGACTTTTCAAAATGCATTGCTGATTCTGAAACTGGGCACATAAAAGTAAATTCCATTTTCAATATAGATGGAATGCCCTTGTATAATAGTTCTTCCATGTCAGCTTGGCCAATTTTAATGAAAGTATCAGGCTATTTGCGTCCATTGCCCATTGCTATTTTTGTTGGTAAAAGTAAACCATCATTGAATATTTTGTTATCACGCTTCTGTGAAGAGCTAAACATTTTTTTTAGTAATGGTATTCAAGTTCTTGGCCACCATTTTAAGTTAGTCCGTGCTCTTTTTGTTTGTGATGCCCCTGCTCATGCTCATATCTGCTCTATTATGAACCATAACTCTCGCATGGGATGTAGTTATTGTCAAGCTGAAGGTAGACATTTTGCTAATCGTATTGTTTTTTCATCTTCTATTGGTACTTTGCGAACTGATCAGTGCTATGCTGATTCTAAAGAAAATAACCAGAAGGTAGGGCATTCAACACCTTTGCTGAGTATTAAAAATATTGGTTTTTATTCTCATTTTCCACCTGACTATCAACATGCTGTATGTTTAGGTGTTTGTAGAAAAGTTTTTAATTTTCTTTTTTCATCTAAGTTTGGTTCATCTTGTAAGATTTCAGCACTAAAGTTAAAAGAGCTGTCTGATTTTATTGATAGCTATGCCAAGTTCACTCCTGCTGAGTTTCAGCGGAGGCCTCGCCGTATTGATACAAATTTAGCTCACTTTAAAGCAACTGAGTTTCGACTCTTTTTGCTATATTTGGGGCCTTTTTTCTTCAGAAAGTTTTTACCACAAAAATACTATGACCACTTTCTTCACTTGCACTTTTCTATCTATGTTTTTTGCTCTGATGTCCACCAGACTCTCTTACCAAATGCTCATCGTTGTATTGAGATTTTTGTTAAGGAAATGGAGTCATTGTATGGTGAAGCATCAATTTCTTATAACCCTCACACTTTGCTCCATCTTTATGAATTTGTTTGTCTATATGGAAAACTTGACAATTTTTCTGCATTTGACTTCGAAAACTATTTGGGGCATGTTAAAAGACGAATTTCAGTTACCCGCTTTGCTTCTAAGCATATTTTGCACCAGTTTTTTAATGTCCGTGCTACTCTTACAAGTGATCCAGCTAGTATTGTGTTTTTTTCTAAGAAGTCTCCAAATAATTGTGCAGTTGTAAATGGAGTTCCAATACTCATTAGTACAGTAGTAGGAAATGTCCTAACTGGTCATGTGTTAAAGTTTTCGCATCCTTTGTATACAAGTCCATATTCATCAGAAATTCTGAATATTGGATTTTACCATGTGACACGTAATGTTGTTACTGGTAATGCAAGCAGAAAGTGCTTCTTGTTGCCATCATCTGGAGGTGAATATATAGTAATTCCCTATTGTTGCGCTATTTGATTATGATTATACTATTGTCTTCTGGTACTAAGTCAGTCTTGGTCAATATAGCAATTTCTTTTTTCATGCAACTGTCATCCTAGGGTGTGCAAGTGTACATTTTTCATTATTTGTAGCATTAAATGTCTCCTTGTGTGTTCAGCTTGTTTATAAATATAAACACAAATATACATATAATATGAATAACAATTTTTTTATTTTGGTTTCAGACAATATGAATTTCTTTATTTGATGTCACAAACATGTCATGTATATATTTCCAACATATTCCCATTATTAAGAGTATTTCTATTTCTCATTTCAGCCATGAAGTTTATCGTGATCTTTCACGTTGACAAAGAAATAGTCGAATTGAGCGAGACTGAAGTCCTCTTAGAAAACTTCCAAAAATTCACTCTGGACAACTGGCGAAACTTTGTTGGCGAGCCTATTGCAAGGGCATACTACAATGAGCAAGTATGGGACTGCACAATTCTTCAGGTAACTGCACGCTTTATTCCCTGAATGTTCCCATAATCATACTTGTATATGGGGGTCGTTTGGTATTTTTGATTTTCACTAAGTAATTTTGCATTTGCGCTAGGTTCTCCCTGACGACGATTATGACGCCACTGGGACGGTAAATTGGCTTCGGGCGTTCAGGCGCGAGAAGCACTGCAAAATCCAAACTCTTTTGGGACTGGTCAAACGAGTACCCGATGGCAGGAGGCAAAGATTCCTTCCTTTGGAGGTTAGCTACAAACCGTTTTTGTTGCTATAAGTGTGTATTAAAACTTCGAAAGATGTTAACCATTTGTAACCATTAGTCATTATTATTCAATCGATCTCACGAACTACGTTACTATAAGTAGCGCGCAATCATTCTCAGAATCTGCAGACCGAGTCCGAGTCTGACTGCCAACGATCGCCCTCAAGCTTCTCACGGTCGGTTAGACTACCCCAAGCTGAGGATTCCGCCAGGGCAGTTCAACAAAGCCCAAGCTCGCTGCCGCTGTTGCCTTTGCCGGAGACAAGAAACCCATCGGCTCAGCTAGCGGTTGAAACAGCTCCACCGGAAACGCCCAAATCACTGCCCCACCATGGACAGAACGACAGGTGCAGGTCACAGCAGAGTGCGGCTGAGTTGCTCAGCCCTTCGGATCAGCCAGGAGCCTTGCGTTTCAATGCAGCTGCAGCTGACGTCGCGTCATTGAACTTCGGTACCGGGGGCTTGACTTGCTGAAGGCTAGAATGGAGGCTAAGCTTGGAGTCTCTCTGACATCGCCTCTCGGACTGTGCTACCTGGGGCTCCATACCCTTCGTCGGACATCAGCTTGCATGACAACAATCTCAGAATTGAAGCAGTGCATGTCGCGTGCCGCTGCTGCTGCTGCTACTACATTTGGTCCAGTTGATGCAGATGCAGAATGGAAGCCGATTGCGACCTGGCCTGACTACATTGACTTCATCAAAAATCCACCGGCTCTCGAATGGGTATGTACATCCAATAGTTTAGTGTTTGTTTTTGCAAAGTCTATTATTTCAAAAAGCCTCCGACAGCATGCTTTCACGATAGTTGGAAAATATAATTGTCTCTGACATATTCCACATTTTATTTCATATTAATATTCCATATTTCTTCGTGACTGTCCATCTACATGTATGATAAAATTATTGGCACCCTTGCAGATGACACGGCTGCTGCTGCCCTGCAAGGCTGACGACCTTGGCAGCACCATTCGCCGAATGGTGAGGCGAATTCTGTCACCAGAGATGCTGGCCGCTGTCAATTATAACGGAAAGGGTCTTGGTGCTCTCTCTGGCTCTGAGCTTGGGGACACCGAACTTGCCTTTCGATCGGTGTTCTTGCCCAGTATTCTACGTAAGTTCAATGCGCGCGCGTGTGTGTGTGTGTGTGTGTGTGTGTGTGTGTGTGTGTGCATATCACATTAAATTCAATGATCGAAATTAATTACTGAGTATACTGATTCTTAATTCATTTGATTTACGTATTGATAGGTTTTAAAATTAGACGGCCTATTAGTTTTAGATCAGTTATGTTTAATAATTGTATTTTTGTGACATACTTTTAGGGACGATGAAGGCAATGTACCGCGATGCTGCTGAGCGTCCAAAAGACCGCGATGTAGAGCTTGCAGTCATTGCTGCGCTGAAGCTGGGCAAGGACGGGCGAAGTCGTGGACGTCAAGGTCCGACGGAGTCAGGCAGCCAGGCGTCGGCAGCCAGAGTTGGCACATCGCAAGACCCTCCGCCTGCCAAGGTTCGACGTTCCGTTCAGAAGGTCCCTGACCCTATCATTTACGACGCTGACAGTGATGAGTGACTGGTTTGGAGTCGTAACCTGTGAGCAGTACAATTTGAGATAATCAGCAGGCTAGAATGGGATATTGATCGTATGTTGTGTCAATTTAGCTACTTAGCTTATGTGCAGTACAATCATTGGACACAGTCAGTTAGTTATTATTCAAAAATAAAGAAATGATTTATAAAAAACGTTGTTAAAGCCATCATATCATCCTATAAACAAGTAATTTAGTTTGCAATAATTGCCAATGATTACACTTATACCTAACCCTGAGACTTTAAACGCGTATGCATGCGAGAAATTTTTTTGCTTTGCTGTAATTTCATTTGACAAATATATAGATCTTTGCCAAATGTCTCAACTTTAAAATGTAACGTTTTTGGACACATGAGTGACATGACACATTTGATTGCGAAAATTGGCTTTTTTCATACTTTATTTCACGTGGATCAGCACCTCTAACAATATTTTGACCGTTGGAATAGCGTTGATTCGCAGTTGGACTGCCGTTGGTAAACCGCCGTTGTATCAACGGATTTTCCTCCAGACACGCCCAACGGAGGGCCAACGGAGGGCAACAACGTTGAATCAACGTTGGTTTTTCCGCTGGGGGCCTGTCTGGCTGGGGGTTAGACCCTAATTGTTTACTTGTTTACCCGTCTTCTCGCTCCGCCACAGTTCTAAACCGCGCCTCTGCCAAGTCTCAGTCACACCACCGCCACCGCCAATTCTCGATCACGCCACCATTACCGTCTGTACCGTCTGTCTCGCTACGAGTACCGCCACCACACGATCACTGCCATCACATCGTCGCCATTGCATTGCCTCAGGCTCATCGACTCGCTCTATCATCTATCATCTATCTTATTGTTGCGTAGCCGCCCAGTGCGTCCCTTACGGATTCAGCAAATACTCCGGCCCATCTCTATTAACTACCCAGACAGAATTGATAATTCGCCCTAACTATCCACTCATACGGTTTACAATAAATAAGAACTGCGGCCACCGCCCGCATCATTCGCTACTATCATCAAGTGCTACTGCTACAAAATTTGCCTCTGCTGTATTTGTTTTCGTCAGTTGATTTCGAGTCTCCCGGTTAATCGTCACATAGTACTCGATAGCCATGCAGTTTCATTTATGAAACTACCACAGACAATTTATACATTGTATTGGAATAGCCTCATTTTAATTTTAATAAATACGTGCGTTTTACATGAGCAATTTTAAAAAGCCAGAATCGAATTTTCCTAATTCATAAGAAAAAAGAATATGCGGCAAATTACAGCATCAAAAATTTCGCACTCGCGCGACTTTAGCGAAAATTCTACTACAGCCTCTCAAGCCAGCTCAGTTAGAGCCGCTAGAGTTGTAATGGAAACTACGACAGAATGCTATGAGAGCACCTGTGAATGGTCACCTGTACTAATCGACGGTAGCTGCTCGACTGAAGAGACAGATAGCGAAAATCAAGCTGACAGTCAGTTTAACACCGCCAATAAATTCGTCGCTAAGCCTGCGCCAGTCAGCGTGTATCAGCGGCAACATCCTGCCGGGAGAATTCGAGATCTGTTCAGGCAGCCGCATGGCGGCGTTGAACAAATTGATTTTCAACTACCGGAGTTGACGGAACAAGCGAGCGGCGACTGGGAGACACCAGAAACGGAAGATGGCTCGTCGACAGCAACAACGCGGTCTGCGCTGTCTCGGTTGCACAACTCCAGCTCAGGAATTCCAAAGCGAATTAGAAGAGAAACAACAGAATCGTTTCATGTACTGTCTACTGACGCAGTCGAATCGGAAGACTCTTACAGCAACTCCGAAGCCTCACTTCACAGCTGCAAGGTAACTGAAATGGACAACAATATTCATCCAGCCTTGGAATCTGACGTGATGGTTTATTCCGACGAGGTCGATGATATTGGAAAGTGCTTCGTGATCGCCTTTGATGTCGCAATGCAGAGCGAAATATCCATAGATATGCCTATTAACCATACGTTCAGCTTTACGCCCACTATAGAAGGCCCTGGCCGTGTTTGCACAGCTGATTGTCACTTTCCTCGTGTACAAGCACTTGAAGTGACAAGGCAGGGAGATGAAGATGGACGCGAGTTCATGCTCAGTAAAATCGCTGAGGAGTCTAGTAGCAGCAGTGCCGCGAAAATACACGAATTCCATGTATCAGGAGGATCACTAGATCATGATGACGATGACAGCGACAGCTATGTGTACGAAATGGAGGAGAGGCAAGACCTGATCGACTTCTCTGCAGCAAACAAAACTGCACATGAGGAGAGGCAAGACCTGATCGCCTTTTCTGCCGCAAACAAAACTGCCCATGAGGAGAAGCAAGACCAGCTGATCAACTTTACTGCTGCAAACAAAACTGTCCATGAGGAGAGGCAAGACCTGATCGACTTTTCTGCCGCAAACAAAACTGCCCATAAGGAGAAGCAAGATCTGATCGACTTCTCTGCAGCAAACAAAACTGCACATGAGGAGAGGCAAGACCTGATCGCCTTTTCTGCCGCAAACAAAACTGCCCATGAGGAGAGGCAAGACCTGATCGACTTTTCTGCCGCAAACAAAACTGCCCATGAGGAGAAGCAAGATCTGATCGACTTTTCTGCAGCAAACAAAACTGCCCATGAGGAGAGGCAAGACCAGCTGATCAACTTTTCTGCTGCAAACAAAACTGCCCATAAGGAGAGGCATGACCAGCTGATCAACTTTACTGCTGCGAACAAAACTGCCCATAAGGAGAGGCAAGACCAGCTGATCAACTTTACTGCTGCAAACAAAACTGCCCATGAGGAGAGGCAAGACCAGCTGATCAACTTTTCTGCTGCAAACAAAACTGCCCATGAGGAGAGGCAAGACCTGATCGACTTTTCTGCCGCAAACAAAACTGCCCATGAGGAGAAGCAAGATCTGATCGACTTTTCTGCAGCAAACAAAACTGCCCATGAGGAGAGGCAAGACCAGCTGATCAACTTTTCTGCTGCAAACAAAACTGCCCATGAGGAGAAGCAAGACCGGGTCAACTTTTCTGCAGCAAACAAGACTGCCCAACCAGAAGAGGTACATGTAACTACCGAAGACAGTGGACGCGTCATATTTGAAGTGCTAGGTTCTAGAGAGGAAAAGCTTTCGTCCCGCAGTTCCGCCAGTAATAATAATGACGCAGGCTTTTCATTCGTCATCGACTCACAAACTGCGCCGGTTGACAACGAACTTGATGATGCAGACCTAATTAAGTTTGGAGTTTCCGCTGAATTTGATGCCTTTAATAATAGCTATCGGCAAAGTAGTCAACCAGCAGCTGCCGCTGCGAATCATACGACTTGTGACAATCCAAAAGACAGAAGGGAACTACTTTTTACAGACCCAACCACCGTGTTAAATAATAGTTACATTCACAACTTAAACGGCGCAACTATGGAAGTTGGAAGTATTTTAGTTTCCGACTGCGATGAAGATAAACAGACGGATGAAAGCAGCTCTGCTTCTCCTATTGAGGTACACGTAGACACAGGAAGTTGCGCAGAGCTGCCACGCGAACGGACTGCACCGTCTACATCTGCAGGTAGGTCAAATTTTCCTGCCGCTGACACAATTCCTACCAATCACAATACCAACGAGATGGTGGACAGTCGAGACAACAAAACGTTCAGATCAGCTACGCCTGATGAATTTGAGTTGGACTACATCAGCAGCAGCCAAAGCTCCAGCCCTGAATCCGACAGCGAAGCGAATCAACAACAAATAAAAAAGATGTGGACAAAGTGGTGCCGAAATCGAGTCGACGCTTCTTAGAACTGGACAATGTTACTTTTTTAACAATAACAGAAAATTATTTTCACCGGGCTGGGCACAGTGTTCATTTTTTATCTTCGAATTGAATCATTTCTAAGAGAGTTCAGAGAATACTGGAAACATGGAAATGACACTCTTTCCAAACAATTTGGCCGAAGCAGACTAACCTGACTGGACAAACGTTAGGTTTGTATGAATTTGGCTTGTTTTAAGCTGAATGACTTCTTCCCAATCGATTAAAGTTTGATGAACTGGGAAAACTGTCAGTGGCGCAACCAGAGGGGGGCGCCCCCCCCCCCCCCCCTTTAGGCTGAGACCTGAAAAAATCAAAAGGGGAACCAAGTGAATTTTCGCCAAAAACAGAGCCAAACCCTCCGCTCCCTCGGGTCTTTGCTCTTTACCCTCCAGAATCCGCCCCCTCGGGTCTTTACCCTCCAGAATCCGCCCCCCTCGGGTCTTTACCCTCCAGAATCCGCCCCCTCAACAAATTTCAGGTTGCGCTACTGAAAACTGTACAGTAAGATCGATTCTGGAATTCTTGAGAATTGGGGCTACCAGAATTGGGATTATACTGCGTTTCTAATTCCGAATCTGAACGCGTGTGAAAGAAACTCGATGTCATTTGATGGAGCTGCACTTTCCTAAAAAAGTCAGTTAAACTATTAAAAATACTTTTTAAGGAATAAAGTTATAGTCTGCCATCCCAACTTTACAATGATGATAAAATTTCATGAATTGTGAAAAGCTACCCACCTTTGCAGTGAGAACAAGTTGGCCAGATCCCAGATAGATTTAATCGCTGTTTGAAAGTAATCGAGAATTCTGTGAAGATCTTCAATATCTTGCCCAGCATTTTTTTGTCTGGAGGGGGTGTCAATTCCAGATCTCGGGCTGCGTTTCCTGGACAGTGGCCAGAATTTTTCTGATGTTTATTTTTTATTATAATGCGCAAGCGTGTTCTGCATGCACATGCAGTATGCGCTTCAATATTTTTTGGTGACAGTGAGCCAAGCACAAGTACAAGATAAATTCACAGCTTTCAAGGCTGAATTAATGTTCACTGAAATATCTTTTGTATTTATTTGTTCGTTTTTTTGTCGAAATATTTCAAGCTCCAAGTTATCACATAGTACTCGAAGTAGCAGTGCTAGCAACTTCGAGTCTGATATTTAAAGAAGCTGAATAAATAACTGATCAAGAGTGGCCGACTGTAGGTGGGACGCAGGACGTAGACTTCAATACTCTGGTTTCTTATTAATTGTCAGTAGCGCAACCAGAAATTAGTTGGGGGGCGGATTTCGGAGGGTAAAAGGAGGGTAGTTCGGAGTTAAAAGCGACCACAAGTCCACAATATACTATTTCTATGAAGTTGTGTCTAACCATAAGGTTAATGTTTCAATCAACAGAGCAGCTTCACATTTTGACCGATTCTAATTTTTTAGCAGGATAACTGGATAACTTTCTAATCCTAGATAAACTTTTATAGCCTTCAAATATTTCAAGAACAGGATGAGGAATGAACAATGAACAGTAACACAACACAAAGAGCAACATGGAACACAATATGATCATAAATCATGGAACAGTCGTGAATCAAATCAAATTTGCGTAATGCTAAATAAACAATCCGTTGCACAATCCAAGGTTGTTAAGGAGTAGCAATCTAGTCATGAACGCAGATCGTTTTTCAACATCAGATCGGCATGCTCTAGACGGGTACTCCCGCACAAACCAGAGATTAATTTAAGTGATAAATAGGGGGAGGCAGTACAATCGAGTCCTGAATAAGCTTGTCATAACTCAACCCGCAACACAGGCAACAAACCAGGCTTCGAAAGCGTCTTTGTTGCAGTATTACTGATTAACCGGTTAAAGCTTTTCTGATTCTTCGTCTTACCTTGTGCTGCGCTATCTCTCTGGATGACCGCGCTGGTTCTACGTGCAACGCAGAGCGAGTAAGACAGTAAAACGAAGGCGTGCCCTCTGCTTTACTTTTATGCGCTTGTGTCGGGTGGGTGAGGGCCCGTCCCCCCCCCCCAGATTGAATTAAAAAGAGAGAATGAACTGAATGCTAGCAGAGGGCTGGGGGAGGAAGGGGCCAGTGCCGCTATGTACAGCGAGAAACTAAAATGACTCACTATATAACAAGCAGAGACGTTTAATACAACACGGGCGCGCTTTTAAGACCTCCACCACCTCTTTATCAACCCAAACCTAATTTCAAGCTTCAAGCCATAGCAAGCAGGGTTTTCGGCCTAACTTGAGGGGGACTGTCTGGAGAAGCACCCCTCACCCCAACACCCCAGCGAGCACCCCACCATCCAACTGACCAATTAGGCGGTCCGGATCGAAGTGTGAGTTTTTCCGCCGGGCTGGAATTAACGTACATCGTTGTACATACACACCCTCAAGTCAGGCATTGCCGCTCTTTGGTTTTGTTTTCCTTTCAGATTGGAGAGAGGGGCTGGGTGACCCTTACCGGTGGATGCGCCTTGGACTGAGTTTTGTTTTCGATAGCAGCAGCACTTGTCCCGGCGCCCACAAATTCACCCACCCACCCTTCGTTTGGCCACCTACTGACACTGACCCACCCGTTTCTGCCACGGTTTCGCTCAGTGTCCGCTACTAGGGCTAGGCTGCTGCCTGCTAGCTCTCGCCTCTCATTTAAGTTTTAGTCTTAAGTAATCTGGTAGCCTGGTAGTTGGTAATGGTATTGGTACGTTGTATCTTGTGTCTAGGGATTGCAATCCCAGGAGTGCCGAATCCCGGGACAAATTTTTGTGTTCAATTTTGCAATATTGCTTCCGTTTTACGAGTTTGCTTGCTGCAAATGCTTGCTACAAATTCCAGAGCATTATTTTTGCATCAGTCCATCAACATTCGACCGAGTCTTGAAGGACATTTCTTAGTCTTGATAGTAGGGATGTCGACCCCGGGGAGTGCTCCCCGGGGCCCAGGGGAGCTTGTTGGGGAATACTCCCCGGGGAGTTGGACCGGGGACCCCGGGAAGAAAAAATGCATTTTTAACTTATTTTTTGCCATTAAAATAAGAAAATGATTCACTGAAAGCTGATTGAAACTCTGTCTATGCTTTTTTACGGCAAAACTGCTTATTTCAATGTATTATTTCAAACACAACACACGTTTAAATGTTTTTTTACTATTAGTCTTTCAATCAAGCAAATTGCACGTAGAAACCCGTCAGGAAAAAGAAGCCTTACTGACTATTGTGTTGGTCTGCGTTGACGGCTTGACGCATTTGACGCAGGCACAGCGCTGCGTCCTGCGTCAGTCACTGACGCATAGGGGGTGTCATACAATAAAAAAATACTCCATATTAGACAAGGACAAAATGGTGATTTATCGCAGAAATAAAAATTCCGATTATAACAGCAGTCTCATTCATTAATTATCCTCCCACGAGCGCAGCTGCTGAGCATGCATTTTCCGCCTCCGGAGTCTGGACTCTTTCTGACAAAGGTGCGCGCACGATTTGGTGATGCCACGTTGTCAAATGCAGTTTTAAATAAACATTTTTTAGAGTTTTTACCCTTGCGCCTTGAACACGTAGTCCAAAGCTTAAATCAAAGTTAAAAAATTCCACTTAAAAGTTATCCGCCGTTTTTTACTTATTTTTTCTTTTCCTCGGGGTCCCCGGGGAACGACAGTAAATTCCCCGGGGTCCCCGATAAGAAAATTCCCCGGGGAATCGACATCCCTACTTGATAGTAATATGTAGGAGAGTTTTGCCAATCCCGGGATTCTCGGGATCAGGATATCCCGGACTTTGCCAATCCCGGGATCCCGACCAATTAGGCCGGGACCCCCGGATCCCGGAATTGAAAAAGTTTCTAATCTTTGTTGGTGCAATTTTGGCTGTCGAAGGCGAACCATCGTTTAAGGGGCTTTCAATAACAAAGTAGAACAGAATAAAATATTTTGCAAAGAAGAAACTGACAGTGAGCTCTGAATTGGAGTGTGTGTGATGTACGGGCTGGCGCAATAGACGCACATTTTTACATTCAGCTCATGAAAATCACACTTCATGCCTGTGATGCAACCTGGGGAATGATAGCTTATACAGAGCTATACACGTATGGCCTGAGGTACTGCTGGATACCAGGTTAGAAGGGGATCAGACCTCACCCTCCCAGGGGCACCCGCCCTATAGATGGAGAATTGGTATACATGTAGCTTGGGTTGTGGGTGAGTGGTCCGATAGCAAGGTCGCACTATTCTAATCCCAACTACGGCCAAGGAGTTTTGAAAGTAGGGACTGCTTTAAGTACATGTAGTTCTGCCACCACTTCCTATGTGCTGGGCATCTAAATTGGGTATCCTGACAGTGCTGAGAATGTCTTTCGCATAGAGGGGGCTTCTGATCTGCGCAAGGTCGAGAGTCGAGACCCCCTGGGCCCTGATTTTAGCTGGGTTTGAGATAGTGGGAGAGTTCAAATGAAAAATTATTTGACTCCCGTCTGGCAAGCGCCAGCGCTGTGATCGGAAACAATGAGGAATCGCCTTGCTGAATGCTGCGTTCACCAGCATAATTGGCTTCTATTGCTTTAGGCTCTGTGTACAGGTTTTGGAATAATAATTACATTAGTCTGCGAGTACTTATGCATATAGTTGCACGTACATTATTACACCTGAAATCTTACGATCTGCCAACAGCTTCAGTTTTATATCCCTGCAGCCCTATAGCCTTCTCACTAGCCTGCATGATTAAAAGATTAATAAATCAAAGCACGATTACGATTTTCACCTGACAAGTGCCGGTAGCTCAGCTCAGCGGTAGGCCCAATTCGTCGGGATCCCTGGATTGGCAAAGTCCGGGATATCCTGATCCCGAGAATCCCGGGATCACAACTCACATCAGAACTCTCCTCAAAACAAGTACCCTCTCTCTAACACCCTGTCTGTCTCCGTCTCATTTCCCCTGCCTGCACCTCCGCCTGAATTGCCCTGTATCCCTGTCTTATTTTTCCAGTACCTCACTTCATCAGCAGTTATGTGTAGCAATTGTTCTTCAAAATCCGGGAATTAATAATTCAATTATGGATTAAAAAAGCAGCAAATTTCAATACAAATAAAAAATGATTAACAAATGTGCATTGACAAAAAAGAACGGATTCCAAAGATAAAAATCCAGCTTTTGCCAGAGTATTTAACTCAGCTGCATCACCTTTCAAAAGCGCTGGAGCGAGATTTCACAGCTTAATGCATATTCAATATAGAGCTATAGTATGAAAGGTTTTGCAGATATTGTGAGAAAGATTGACAGACGGTTGAATGAGCGGAGGCCAGAGACAGCAACTCAAGATTGTAATAAGCTCTTATAGGGTCATTATAGAAAAGCATCCAAAAAGCCTTGAGAGCTCGGAGTTCTCTACCACCTCTCCTAACTCTGTGAGCATGCATAGAGCAAAGGGTCACTCTAAGGACACCTACATACGAGCGTAGAGTAATTAAATTCGAGTATAATAGAAACGTATAAACGAGTTGGAGCAGATAATTTTGAGCAGCACTGAGCACTGATCTATTTGCACTGTATGCTATATGCCATGGTGTGTTGCGGTGGCCTATCCACTAGAGTAATCAGCCAAGCCTTGAGAGATTGTACAGAATAGAAAAAAAGTAATTTGGAAACAGGCCATAGCAAGAAGTGGGTTGCATACAGGCGCTATCTTAAACCAGAAAAAATATAAATGCTACGCTGTCTTTAATTATTCCAATTATTATACTCGTATAATGCACCCCCAGCCGTCATCTATCAGCTAATTGGGGCAAGAGCTAGAGGCTGGGGCTGATGCATACAGTGGGTCTATGAGAATTTCCCGCAGGAAGTTTTCCCGCCGAGGTTCGCCCTCGCGTGCTTTTCCCGCAGCGATATTCTCCCGCAGCGAGTTTTCCCTCTGGAGGTTTTCCCCCTGTTGATTGCAGAAGGAAGTTGATGCGAAAATTAGGAGACGGCAGGTTGGAGTCCTTTGGCCTTATTATGAAGAAGGTACAGGAATCGAGCAGCTGTCACGCCTGTCAGTGACTGGGCAGATTGAAGGAAAAAGAGACCATGGGAGGCAGGGCAACGAAAAATATTTCTGAAGAACCTGTCTCAATGGATGACATGAACAAGACTGGAAATACTCCACGCCTCAATGGACCGTGCTTTGTGGAAGACTGTGGTCGCCATCGCCAACGTCCTCCGTCGATACATGTATGGCACCTTGAGAGAGAGAGAGGTAATGATAGAAGAAACGATCCATATTCCCTACGCTAGTAGTACTGCCACTGCCCTTTTAATTTACTCATACGAGCGTACCGTCGAGTACCCTATCGTTCTTTTCAAAATAACGAAAAAAGGAGAAAGTATCGTTTGATACTATCATTAATAAGTCAGGCTATTTGAATGCTATTGCGTTGAAAAACGGAAATTCGATCGTAATTTATCTGTCTACATTAGCGTAACATACTACTTAGTAACTCATTATTTAGTAGACAGACACATTATAGGGCGCTTTAAATTTTAGAAGTTCTTTATTTTTAGCGTATTGAGCTGGTTTGTTTACTGCTGGACACTGGACTCACTACGATGCACGAAAAAATAGTGTCAGACACTGCTTCAGCGTAACATGATTTGGTGTGTAATAATCATATATCATATTACGTGTTGGTAAATGGAAATTCATTAGGACACACGATTGCTCCTATCACCCTTATTGTTTTTATTGTTGTATTATTGAAGCTGTAAATCAAAGGCATCATCCCAAAAGCTACAGTTGCATTCCAGCTCTTGCCCCTCATTCTTTCTTTCCTTGCTGTCGGTGCTTTCTGGCGCGTCTCCGCTGAAACCGACGATAAGCCCACGGAGCCATTGGCGTCTGTCCGGGCGTCCACAGGACCGAGCCCTGCGACCCTGGCAGCGCTGGTGGCTGCTTTGTACCGCAAGTTGCAGGTGTTGTGGTAGCACCAGGCGTGTCCTTCGGCCAGCATCCGGTAGGCGATGTCGTCTTTAGCTAGACAGACAAATCCAAGTATTCGATGATAGTAATCCCGACCAGGTGAGATCACGCAGACTCGGGTACCGCGCGGCAGCCTGCTGGCCAGTGCTTTGCGAGAATCTCGTCCGTGAGCTTGGCTCAACTCCGGCGCGTCGATCTGCATCAGGCGGACACGAACTGACGCCCTGTCGCCGTCGTCGTTCGTCTCCGGGATGATGCGCAACGAGTCGCCGTCGTGCACCGATTTGACTCGGCCGCACAGATACTTGGCTGAATTTTTGAGGCGATAAGATAATGATTTTGTTTTTACTGAGTTCATTCTGTCAATGAGTAGAGTTCCGATGAGTCAATATGCTTGGTTGGACAAGGTTATTGTTTGGTGAAACTAATTCACAACATCGAACAAATCACTAAACCAGTGATGTCCGAGCTACAAAGCGTCGAAAAGTATGGATTATCTGTGTGATCTCGCTAAAATTGACTTTATTTTGATGGCGGTGTGAACGAGTCTATACTTAGAACTTAAGTAGCTTCCTGAGTAAATACTTGGAAGCACAAAGAGAGCACCCGGATGGGGTGTAGTTTCTCAGTGTTTTTAGTTGACTGGTCAGAGAAGTAATAGATTTGGGTCGGCTTGGTTCAGTCCAGAGCTTTACTTCGGTTCCGGCGCTTTAGTTGGCGTCCCTTTTATAGTTAGCTGCATGTAGTGATTTTAAATATAGCTTGTGTTTTAGGTGTCTTGACTTTTACGTTGTGGAATGTTGAGTGAATATGTATGAATACTGAATAAATTCATATTCACTCATCTCTAATAGAATAGATGGAAACGTTTATGTCATAATTTCACCGAAGTTAACAGGCGATATTTTATTTATAGTGGAAGCTTTTGGTTTCATGAAATTCTGTGCTTCTGCTTTGTCCAGGTTCTTTAAAGGACCCAATTAAATAATTTTCTATTTTAGTATATAGCATTTCGATAGAGCACCTAGCTATACAGTAAGACTCACGATCAGTTGTGCAATTGACCCGGCCTTTGGCTTGGCGCCAGGAAATCTTCCGTCCAGTTGAAGCAGCCGCAGTGCTGCCTATGAATATAATCAGCAGCAAAGGTAGCAGCACGGAAGCAGATGAGCACAGATAGGATGCATGCTTTCTTTCACTGCTTCCGTTGTCAGTTAAATAAATGATAAATTTAATAGTTTTCTTTTAAGCTGAAATTTGGTATTTGGGCGAATCTTTCTTTCTTTATAAGTTCTTGAGATTGCTCTCGGCCCGAAGCCTCGGTGCGATCAAGCTTATAAACTGCATGAAACTATGCTTGAACTTATCAGGTATGTTGCCAACTAGTTAGCCAGGCAGATAGTGAAATCTGCCGATAAAGATCTTAGCCTATGGCTATCGAAGTTCAGGCGTCGCAGATTCTAGAAATTTTCTTGGAAATGCGCACGATTGTAAATGTGCAAACGTGCAGCAGCACCTTGAATTTCCGTTGCGAACCAGTTCACTGTGGAAAGCATGCCATTTCAATTTTGCCGTTCCACACCCCGACAGATTACGCGCGCCTGTACGAACCCTCTTAGAAATAAAGAGTAAACATAACCTAATGGGACTAACGAAGCTTAAATTCCAACCTTTAAATCGCCGTGCATTCCAACATTATAAAGTTGGTTTTAAATTCAGTTGGACCTTAATTTAATTATGCAGTTACCTCGCTCTAAAACAGGGGTTGGCAAACTTTTTTTAACTTAATAGTCAGATAGCGCATGACTGCGGGCCAGGTGAGATAAGAAGAGAGAAGAGAGGAGAGGTGAGAGGAAGAGAGGAAGAGAGGAAGAGAGAGAGGAGAGAGGAGGGGAGAGAGGAGAGATGGGAGATGAGAGAGGAGAGAGGAGGGGAGAGAGGAGAGAGGGGAGATGAGAGAGGAGAGGAGAAAAAAGAAACGGAAACAAAATGAAATCC